>JZKD02S2240791.1:392062-423859 GCA_000966675.3 Picea glauca
AATATACTTCATAAGTTTTTGGCCATGCACGACCACCCAATTTTTGGAATTTTGCTTTTAGCAAACGACCAGCCCTTTGGGCTTGGTCTGTCTCAGTCTAGAATTCAGAATCTAGGCTCTGCGTGGCACTGTAGATCAATATCTTTCACTGCTCAACAATTTTTGCATGAATACTTTGAATTTTCGGCCATGTAGCAACATTGGTTTCCCACCAGGGCAATGTTGTCACACCTGCCAATGGGGGATTGAGGGAATGATGGAAGGGTAGGGGAGTGTTTGAGTTCGAAAAGAATAGTTCCTAGTTTGTGAAGGGGAGACGACCCAAACGTAGAAGGTTAAGGGAGCCAATCATGTGAGAGGATTTGATTAATGATGAGGTGGCTCTGTTTTAAGGATTTCACTGCTTTGGCTAAGCGGTTGGCTTCAGTATTTTGGGAGCGGAGAATATGGAAATAATGTATTGTATTGAAGGGATGTTTCAAGGTATTTATTCGCGAGTAGAGGCCACTAGAAGATAGAGATGTAGTGTTTGAGATACTAAGGACGTCCTTTATAACTATTTTAGAGTCCCCTAACACCACGAGAGTTTGGATACTTCATGCATGTGCAAGTTTTAAATCCATGTACACTGTTAGAGTTTCTGCTCTATTATTTGTATTTTTTCCCAAGCCCCATGAAAAGTCAACTACCTTTTGTCCATCGGAGTCATAAATGACTCCCCCGCACCTACCGCCCCTATTAAATAATAATATAGTTAATAAACAATAATAATTGTTAAATAATAATATAGCTAATTGAAATTTAATTATTAAATAATAATATAGTTAATAAGCAATTTATATAATTAATTAAAATTGAAAAAAGTTGTAAAAAATAATAATTATTATGTTTCTTATTTATAAGATAAAAATAAAATTATTAAATAATAATATAGTTAATAATCAATAATAATTATTAAATAATAATATCGTTAATTGAAATTGAAAAAATTTAAATAAACTGTTTGTAATTCTAGAAATAAACAATGTAAGGAGTTTTTGAGTGGACACTCTACTCCACCCATCATCAGGAACTATTGAAGTATGAAAAGAGTGCAGGGGTAGGGGTAGGGGTATACAAGGTGATGATAATCTGATAGTTAGGGATTGTTGAAGTATGTATGAAAAGAGTGTGGGGGTAGGGGTATACAATGTGATGATAATCTGATAGTTAGGGATTGTTATCTCTTTATCTAATAGTTAGGGATTGTTGAAGTATGAAAAGAGTGTGGGGGTAGGGGTATACAAGGTGATGATAATATGATAATTAGGGCAAAGGTTAGATATAACAGTTGTGAAAAAAGAGTTATTTTGTTTCTGATGTTTCTTATTTATAAGGTAAAAAATAAATATAAATAAAAGGGTAAATTTTAAATCTAAGAGAATAATTAATCAATAATATAGTTAATAATCAATAATAATTATTAAACAATAATATAGTTAATTGAAATAATAAATATTAAATAATAATATAGTTAATTGAAATAATAGTTATTAAATAATAATATAGTTATTAGTTAATAATAATTATTAAATAATAATAGAGTTATTAGTCAATAATAATTATGTTTCTTATTTATAAGGTAAAAATTAAATAAAAATAAAAGGGTAAATTTTAAATCTAAGAGAATAATTAATCATTAATATAGTTAATAATCAATAATAATTATTAAAGAATAATATAGTTAATTGAAATAATCATTATTAAATAATAATATAGTTAATTGAAATAATAATACAGTTATTAGTTAATAATAGTTATTAAATAATAATACAGTTATTAGTCTATAATAATTATTAAATAATAATAGAGTTATTAGTCAATAATAATTAGTAAATAATAATATATTTAATTGAAATTGAAAAAAATAATTATTATTAAATAATAATATAGTTAATAATCTATATTCTTGGATTCGCCCCCTCTCTGTCCCACCCATAGTTGGAATAATAGATGATTCAGGCGAAGACGACCCTTCTAAGGAGGACACGCAAGGACCAGAACAATAGGGTAACGAAGACCCCCACTCAAAAGCACTTCAGAACCAAGAAGAAGGAGAAATCCCACCAAAAAAACCAAGAAAATCGGGTCGAAGAACAAACAAGAAAGTTAGAGAGGAAGCAACCTCAAAAGAAAAGTTACAAGGAAAGCAACAATCTATAGAAAATTCCATGTACACCTCAACACAAAAAACAGGTACTAAAGGATCAGATCACCTGGCTTATGGCAGTCGGGCCTCCTCCACACCCCATCAATGAATTTCCTCTCCTGGAACTGTAGGGGCTTCGACAACAAGTCTAAAGCTGAAGCTCTAAAAGATCTAAACAAAATGGCCAACCCCTCAGTTATCCTCCTCGAGGAAACCAAAATGGAGACATCTTCTTTTCTAGAAACAACAAAGAAAATTTTCAAAGCTACAGCCAGAGAAATTGTTAGCTCTCAAGGAGCCTCTGGCGGAATCACAACTCTATGGGACGAGAAAATCTGGACTCTCGAGGTAACCTTAGAAACCCAAAGTTGGCTTTTAACTGTTCTAAAAATAAGGATAACAGTAGTAACATCTTTGTAGTTAACGTCTACATGCCCAACTCCTATAAGGACAAAATGGCTACCTGGAACTCCCTTTCAGAGCTCAAAAACACAATTGATCTCTCGTCTTGTATAATTGGGGGAGACTTCAACACCCACATCAACCCAGGGGAAAAAAAAGGTGGCAGTAAAATCAGAGACCCCTTCTCTGAAAATCTTTCTGATCTCATCTTAGAATGGGACATGAAAGACGTCAAACCCACAAAAGGAAAGTACACATGGAACAACATACATTCTGGCCTTAGTCATATAACATCCCACCTAGATCGTTTTCTCATTAATATCAACCTCCTTTTCTCCCCTCATGTCATATCCTCTCTTATCCTTACATTCGCAGTCTAAGATCATAAACCAATCTTTCTTACCTTTCGAAATCCCCAAAACTTTGGCCCCCTCCCTTTTCGCTTCAATCACCTTTGGCTCGAAAACCGAATCATCCCCCCTATTGCTAAAAATGTGTGGATCACCCCCTTATATGGATCACCGAATTATATTTGGGAAAGCAAGTCTAAAGAAATCAAACTAGCACTCAAAGAATGGGTGAAAACCTCGTTCATCCCACCTCAACAAGAAAAGCAAGAAAAGATAGAGCAACTCAGGAAAGTACAACTTCTGATAGAAAAAGAAATGGTGACAGAAACATTGTTGAACCGAGAAAAAGAAGCCCAAAAACATCTTTAGCACACCTTGCGCAGAGAGGAAGAGCACTGGCAATTGAAATCCAGAAGTCTTTGGATAAAAGTGGGAGACTCAAATACTTCCTTATTCCATAAGCAAGCACAATCACGGAGAAAAAAAAACACAGTCACCTCCACTACCTCAAATACAGGGCAACAACTTGACACCTTTGATCAAGTCAAAGAGGAGGCCTTTCACCACTTCAATAAGCTATATCAATAACCAGGCAGCGAAGATATAAATGTAGATGTTCTTGACATGCTTTCCAATATTCCAAGTGTAGTCTCAGAGCATGAAAACAATCAACTAGTCAAGGATATAACATAAGAAGAATTAACCAAAGCAGTTTGGAGCTTGGATCATGACAAAGCACCTGGACCTGATGGTTTCCCAAACATATTTTATCGATCCTTCTGGGACATTGCCAAGCATGATCTAAAGAAAATGCTAAACTATACCCTTCACAAATAGAAAATCAGAGGAGCAACAAATTCCATAATAAATTGATATAAAAATATGAAAAATATAGAATGGGTTTATATTTATCAAACAAATGGTTAATTTGACAACCCTCAAATTTTAAATGTATTTTTAGAATTTGTCAACAATATTTCTAATTTGACGAATGTTACCTTGTCTTTGATTTAGATAATGTTCATGAAATTGTAGGGTACAATACATAGTACTATGAGACAATTTTTTACCATTTCAGGTGTGTTTGAATGTTGGCCAGTGCAAGAGGAATAATACCATAATCATTCTCTGATATGGGGGAAGTGTATTTAGATCCAAGAGACCGCATTTGTCAAATGCAGATGCTAATTTTCAACCACAGTGACCAACTACAAGTAGGTTGTCGTTGCAAGTGAAATTTAGCAAATGAAATCTAAAAAATATGGAAAAAAATAATGAAAGTAAAATAAAAATAAACACGCACCAACTTTAAAGTAGAGTAGTGCCATTGACACACTTGTTAATTTGTCACAAAACATCAACTGCATTGTATAGGTTTTGGTTTTACAAAGAGAAGGCGGTGTACAACAATGTGAAGAATAGCCATACAAATTGTATGAACGAAAACCTTCGCCCATAGGTTTTCACTGACATTCATAAAAGAGATCGAAAGCTCCACACATAGAACTAGGATATGGTTTGCTTAATTTTTTTTAAAGTTAATCACTACTTTTCAAAGTATTTAGGAAGTAAATGAAAAACTTACTTCCAAACAATAGAAAACATTTAACAGTAACTATGAATGAAACTTACTAATGAATGATTAATTGCATGTGTCAGATTTCAACCTGTAGAAACAACTACATCCAACCAAGGAACCAGTGAATACTTTTAAACAGAAAAAACTGCAGCCAGCCAAGGAACTAGTGAATACTTGCAAACAGTCAGTAAGTAGAATGAAACTTATTGATCAATGATGATTTGGACGTGCATAATTTCAACCTTGTGGAAACAACAACATCCAGCCAAGGAACCAGTGAACCTATGATGAATCTATGTGTAGTTTGCTACCAAGGAACCAGTGAACCTGTGATGAATCTATATGTGTAGTTTGATAGTTTGCTACCAATGAACCAGTGAACCTGTGATGAATCTATATGTGTAGTTTGATAGTTTTCTACCAAGGAACCAGTGAACGAGTGATGAATCTATATGTGTAGTTTGATGTTTGTATGTGGAACTCAATTGCATCTCAAATATATAAGGAGAAATATGAAACTTACAATGTTAAAAATAAACTTTAATAATAATGATATCAATTACCGACTTACCCAACCCTACCCTATCCTTCATAGATTTTTTGAATTGTCTGAATTCCCTTGAAGATCAATTTCGTAGTCAAATTTAATGATATCAATAAATAAATGTACTTGAGTTTCTATAAACATAGGTTATAAAAGATTTGGAAAAATGCAGCGTGTAAGGTTCTATTTATTGACCTCAAAAAGAGTGTCAATGAACTTACCTTGAAGATCAATTTCCCATTCGAATTTAATGATATCAATAAATAAATGTACTTGAGTTTCTATAAGCTTAGGTTATAAAGGATTTGGAAAAATGCAGTCTGTAAGGTTCTATTTATTGGCCTCAAAAAGAGTGTAAATGAGGATTTAATATACCCTGGAAACTTAGACTGTGTAAACATTCATTATGATGATATAATCAAATCTAAACTTAGGATACATAAAAGTGGGCAAAAATAGCCTTGCAATAAGAGGTCCAACCTATTAGCCAATAAAATGTTTAAAAAAGCAATTAAAATACCATAAAAAAAACCTATTTTACTTTTCCTATGTCTAACTTTGAGGAGCACAAAAAATATGTCATGTCAAAGGAAAAGTAATTGAACGTCAATGCTGAAGCGAATGCTAGAGTCCCAGGAATCGAAAGTGGATATGGATCGTCCATTAGTGGGGATGCATGTCAGTAGATCGAAGGAGGTCCGAAAGTTCAGCTATCTAGTGGATTGGAGCCTAGGTGCAAAAGTGTGCAATCCTCCCAAAGCTCCGAAGTGTCGGAGTAGATCCTCACCATTGATCGAGAGGAGACATGTGGCAGCAGATCCTGTGTTCAGGAGCCTCAACACTCCGAAGGAATTGGGAAGTGAAATGATCTGGTTTAGAAACTCCTGAAGTCATGAATCACGCAGTGAATCCTAACCGTTGATAAACGGGAGGACACATGACACCAAATCTTAGAGCCCAAGGACTTGGCACTCCAGAGGATTCAAGGCATAAGTTGCAAAATAGTCTAAACTCTTGAAGTTTCGAAATCCAGAATTATATTGGACCGTTGATCAGAGGACACGTGTCAAGACTAATAAAAATGGTCATTATCATAAAATACATTGTAAAAGAAACATACATTATCATTGAATAATTGGTCATGAGTAATAATAAATATTTTAAAAGGTATGATTTCCTTTAAGTAATGACTTTATATAAACTTATAAATAAAAAATATTTGTTCAATGAAGTATTTCATTTGTTTTTTAATAAAAGTTATTTATTTTTAAAAAATGGATATTATATGTTGTATTGTTCATTCTATATATATAACCTTTAATAATTTCTTATTAAATTATAATAAAAATTAAAATATCTTCCATATATTTAAATAAAATATTAAAAATAAATTATACTAAATTAATAATCTCTTATTAAATTATAAGAAAAATCAAAATATTTTCAATATATTTAAACAAAATATTAAAAATAAATTATACTAAATTGAATATTAAAAATAAATTATACTAAATTGAAATCTATTTAATTAATATACAA
The DNA here is from genome assembly GCA_000966675.3 of Picea glauca. Lineage (NCBI taxonomy): Eukaryota > Viridiplantae > Streptophyta > Pinopsida > Pinales > Pinaceae > Picea > Picea glauca. The sequence goes on from JZKD02S2240791.1 coordinate 398,665, forward strand.
AATATAAATATAAAAGAATATACATTATTCAAGTATACATTATACTTGAATAATTGGACATGAGTAATAATAAATATTTTAATTGGACATGAGTAATAATAAATATTTTAAAGGTGTGATTTTCCTTAAAGTAATGACTTTACATAAACTTATAAATAAAAATACTAGCATACTCTCAAATCGGGGGAAAGGCAACGCTGAAAAGAATAATATAGTTTATTTTTTATTTTTTTTTATAGTTATATTATTTCATGAGTAGCATTGTAATGGTATATTAAGCATGAGTAGAAAAGTGATTTGTTGCAAGGTGTTTAGGTCAAAGTATGATTTATAGGTATTTGATAGTAAATGTTTGAAACTCTTTCAGGTATGCAACAAAGAACATAAGCATGCCTCTTCTTGTTTTCGTAATGAGACATAAGTAACATCCTTCATTTTTCCATAGCGTTGGAAGGAGAAGACCGGTGCTATTCGCATTCCTTCTATAGTAGTAGTGTGTGACATTTCCGTGAAGCTCAAGCCTTGACGTTCAATGTGTCCACCAATGTCAATGATAGACCTTGTCAAGGTCATGCCTTGAGATTTATGGATAGTCAATGGCTAGGCCATCTTAAGAGGGATTTGTTTCTTGTTATTCCTTTGTATGGGTGGAATTGGTACATGATTTAGTTGGGTTTGGTCCCATGGAGGGCCAATGTATTTATCAAATTCCACAACAACATATGTTGGAAAATGTGGAGGGTTAGTTCCTGGTGCATATACAATTTGCATGACTACTCTTGCTTGGACCCATAAATTGCAAGATAACATAACTCACTGGCCTATACATATCAAGATATGTTTTTCCAATTGATCATCATCATGATGGTGTCCATTTGAAGCACCGAGTAATTTTGCAGAACCAAGTAATTTTGCAGAATTGCGTGTGATTGACTTATTCAAGGATTGAAGCATGAACTTGCTATGTTTGTCGACAAGAATGTTTGTTGCAAATAGGTGGACTGAAGAATCAAACAATAAACGTTATTCAACAAATAAGAATATGTCAGTCTTAGATTGAAGGAGGTTCCAATCATCAATGTTTGGTATAACATTGTGAAGGTTGGCTAACAACTAGCGGAAGTGGGACTGGGTGACAGAGATGCCCTGTTGACAAAATATTGTTTCCAACTTGACTACAGTGGTAAAGGTTGTCCATAAGCTTTTTCCTGGAGTTTGTCTTGCATAAAGAGGTTTGTCCATTACTGATGGTAATTGACCCAAGTCACCCACAAGAATTATTTAACAGGAATCGAATGAGCAGTGATTTTTTTCTAGAAATGCCTCACGCAAGCAAATTTAAATTTGCACAAAAATTCTAGATCCTATGAAGCTCATCTCATCAATTAGAATGTAGTGAATGTGTTTCATCTCTTCTTGGAACACTGCAAGGGTCTAACCTGTTGGACAACTGAGAGGGGAGGGGGCATGAATCAGTTGTTACCGTGCTTAAACAATTATGCTTATTTTAAACTCTTTGCAGAACACTTAATGTCAATCACAACAATGCAGGGAAGTAAGCAATAGAACATTCATCATCATTCACACATATGAAATATATAGAGACAAATATTTCCTGAGGAAACCCATAAAGGGTAAAAACCTCTTCTTCTTTATATGATAAGTAATCTTTACATTCTATACATTATCATACTTATGAGCACCAACTCATAATGAGGCTACAACCTCTATTTTGCAAGCTGCTACTTGCTGAGAGAACCAACTCTCTGGATTCTCTAGCACCCACTAGAAGGAATCACCGACTCCCTGGTTTCACTAGCACCCACTAGAAAGAAGCACCAACTCCGTAAGATTTCCAACACCAATTGGATGGAAGCACCAACTTCCAGTTACACAAGCACCGACCTGTGTATTAGAGAACCAATGTTCTCCCTTGCACCACCCTGCCACCCTGGTTTTTCTGGATGTAACCAGATGGAAGCTACAACTCCCTGTGTTCAAGCACCCACTTGAACCTTTGAGGACAACACTCCTCCCTAGCACCTCCCAACCACCCTTAAATATAAAGTTTGCTATATATAAGTTTATCACAGTGATACAATATTTATTAATGGATTACTGGTCTTATCATTGTTCTGCTACACTGCTCTGCTCTACCTACATCAGTGTCTTCCTGCACACTCCCCTTACGCTTTATGTTCTTCTTCCTTTTATGCTATGTGTGCCATGTCCCTTCAATGCACCATTCCTCTTCTGTGCATTTTGGTTGCTGCACTTTGCCTCCTTCTATGCACATAAATTCCTCTCAACAACAACACACATCTCTTCTTTGTTCTGCATATTTATACTATCTATGCACCTTCTTCGTCCTCCATGCACAGTGCCTCTGCATGCTCTTCAACGTGCCACGGTTCTTTTCATCGGGTTGTTCACTGCCACTTCAATTTTTTCTCTGCTTCGCTCACTCAAGCATCAACACACTCTCTCTATTCTGCATGTTCTACTCGTGTTGAGTCCTCTACCTCATCATCATGGAAATTCCTCAACTTTTCTGGCGATTATGCCCATGCGTTCATCATCACTGGGTGTTATGCTGAGATTCCTTAGCCTCTCTAGCAGTCAAGACTCTTTGTCTTCTCTGTCACAGTCAAGCTCATCCTCTCTATCATAGTTACAGGCTTCAATTCTCTTCCATCTATCAATCACCTCTATGAACAATGTTCATTCCACTGGCAGATTCCTTGAGACTCTTCGAGTCCTCTGGTAGAAACAATCAGTCGTTTCTAGCAGTTACAATGTGAACCTCCAAAAACTACATCAGCAACTGAATCACCACTGATCAATTAACTATGAAGAGCAACAGTATCCCTTCGATCATATTCCCAAATAACTTGCACCATTGGATCATAAATGATGGGTCTCGCGCTTATTTCACCATTTCGCAATTCAACATTTTGGCATTCCTGTGGTGAGGCATCTCGTCTCTCCAAGTCGCAATCTTCGAAATGGATATTAGCTTCGTGCTACCTCCTCCCATGAGCCTTCGTCGATGTGACCATAGGTTATGACCATGGGCCAATTCTGAACACACATTTCATGTTTTGGGGATTCTGTGATGAGTCGTCTCAACCCTCCATGTCCCACCCTCTGAAATGATGCTTGTCTCTTGGAGCTCTTCTCTATATCTCTTTGACGACGTGACCACCGGTGGTGACCAAGCACTTATCCATCCAACGCTTTTGCAATTTCACATTTTGGCACTTTGGGACTCCTATGATGAAGAGTCTTGACTCTTGACTCCTCCAACTCCCGGTATTCGAAACTCCGGTCGATGTGTCTGTTTCAGGATTTTTGGTGTTTCACATTTCAGCACTTCGAGACTCCTATGATGAAGAGTCTCGACTCTTGACTCCTCCAACTCCGGTATCCGAAACTCCAGTTGATGTGCCTCTTTCAGGATTTTTGACGTTTCGCATTTCGACACTTCGAGACTCATGTGATGAAAAGTCTCGAATATTGACTCCTCCAACTCACGGTATTCGAAACTCCAGCCGATGTGCCTGTTTCAGGATTTTTGGCATTTCACATTTTGGCACTTCGGGACTCCTGTGATGAAGAGTCTCAACTCTTGACTCCTCCAACTCCCGGTATCCAAAACTCCGAAGTGGAGTCTTTGTTTCTGATACTCGAAATGGAATTTAGCTTCTGATCTTGCCATGCGATCATCGTTGTGTTGTTGGTTGTGATCTTTTCCATCAATGACAAACACACATACACTGCACTATGCGTGCACCTCTGCGCTATCTCTTCTGGTCTTCACGAGCTTTCTCTGCTGCGTCTTCCCAAAATACTTCTGGTGCCCGCCTAGCACATTATACCTGTACTCAAGCCATCATCGTTGTTGTACTTGCCATCAATGAAAAGCATATGCTGCATGTAAAACATGACAACATGACCATGTAAAGGCCTCATGTCCTTGATAGGAATCCTAAGTCCTGCATGTATAGTGGTCACATGTATGTTAAATGTTGCAAGTCCAGTAGGAGCAAGAAGAAATAGAGGGATATGTCTAGAGGGTGCTTGAGAAGATAATGTTTCTTTGATGCAGTGTATAAGGTAGGATTTTCCTGTGCCTGTAGTGCATTGGATGATCATCTTCAATGGTTCTTTTGGTTCTTTTGCTTGTAAGTAATGCATGATGATGTCAAATGCAGTGTGTTGATTTGTAGAAAATCTACTTCTTGAAGGACATAGCGGATTCATTTCTTGTAGTACTATTGTATTCCTTCGATGATAGTTGATGAAGCTTGGTGCAGTGTCTAATGTATCTTGTGATACTTTGATTTGATCCCATGGCTGGGAAGTGTCAATCTCTGGAAGTCCCAACATATCAATAGAACTGAAGTTGATATTGTTGGTAGGGGCCAATATTGATAAAGACTACCATTCATTCATCTCCATGTTTGGTTGTATGTTAGTATGGCTATGCTCATCTTCAGATGTTTGGTCATTAGGAATGGGCATTAGGATGCGGTCAGCATGCAAGACATGGTAGTGATCTCTTATGGTCTCCCAGGTAGACACAATGTCTTAATTTGAAATGCCTATATCTTCAGAGAAGGAATGGAAGTGTGAAATCCCCAAAAATAAAGTATTTTTGAAATTTAAAATTTGTTGAAAAATTATTTTGTTTTTAGTAAATTAGAATTTGGAAAAAAAATTCCATTTATGGCAATTCCGAATTGGATAATTGTAATTAATTATTATGACTGTTGGGCAGAGATCTGATTTGACCCAACTAACTATTTGACTATGACACTTGTATGAAAACATAATATTTTATATTGACTGCAGGAGGACAAATGGAACAGCCATGTTAAAATCAGCTGACCATGACTCCATGAGTGGGGAACATGTTGGAACTACCTCTGGACTGATTGTTACAAGTGGCAAATCAGTGATTTGGCCATTGACAGCCCCTGAAAATCAGGGATTTAGAAAGCTACGAAAATTCCCAAGGGAGGGAAAAAAGACCTAGGCAAAAAGATTTTTATTGATAAATAGCATATGTGAGGAGACAGGACGCTGTCAAGTATGCTGGGGAAAAATAAGAACTACTGGAAACTTGTTGTTATGAACATTGAACTTTGAGTGTGAAGCAAGGAGAGGATTACAGATAGAAGAAACATTTCTGAAGAGGATATTTCAAGTTCGCCCTCATGGACTCATGGTCAATCTAGGGGGTGAATCGGGCAAGTAGATTGACTACCCTGTTCTATGGTTGGGAGGAATGTGGTTGTTTCCTTTGGCTCCCCGCACATTGATTCAAATACGCTACTCTAACTTTCTCTGGTTAAATGTTATGTTTTGTAATTGTTTACTTCTATGAATGAACATTTGGTCGAATGTTGTTGTGATGAAAGATCTACCAAACACTTCCTAATCATTAACTAGGAATGGATTTGTTCTATTGGGGCGTGATGCTGAGTAAATACTAAGGTCATTGGATGTATTAACTAGAAAGACTAATTTTGTAGAGGTTACTACTCTCGTAACATAATGAACTACAGGTTGCATCTCGCTTTTAATTAATTATGTTGAGTAAATTAATTGTTTGCATGATGTGATTGAAGTCAAGCATACCAATATCTATGAAGAATTGTGTTCTGTAGGTAATTATAGTATACAAACGAGTCTCCACTAATGTACATGCAAGTTTAGATTTAAAGTAAATACACCCTATATGACTGAAATTATTCTTGATATGCATATAGAACATGTATAGGTATATTACGAATAGATATACATTATATAATCGGGGATTATGTACAAGCGATACAGTGAAGATGAAGTGAACTAGTTACAATAGAGTCAGTGAATAAAACAAATATATATACGTATGAAATAATTCTGCAAATTTCAAGACCCCATTACAGAAAAAATTGTAGTATATATATATATATATATACCTTCAATTCTGGAATTTAATTTTTGACCAAATCTAACTCTGTCAAATGCTTACGGAGATCTGTAATCGAATATTAAAGGTACGAGGGTTGATGGACCCAAAAACCATTTTGGAACCCAGGACTTGACTTTCACATATCTGATATTTTTGCAAACCATAGCAATAAAAGAGTATAACCCATCTTAGGAATTAGATCAGACTGTTAGTAACAAACTCGTACGGGAAAGTTTTAGAAGACTAGACTGTCAAACATATATGTCGATCCAAAAGTCGAGAGTAGGAAAGACATCTTTTTCCAAATCCCTAACAAAGGAACTACAGAATTGTAATGTGCATCAACACCCATGAAACAAGACAACCTTATGAAAGGTCTTATAGTCTTAATTAATTATATAATGGAATGTCTGTGTAACAGAGTCAATATACCGAGTACAAACCCCAGAATTTTTCGAGGTACTTTTACACAATGCTGAACTGGATTTCGGACCATGTAAACATCTGAAGCTGAATACATTCTAGACAATAGCAACGAAAAATAAATTACAAGTTTGGGATGAGACTAAATAGCGAAATAACTGGAAATAAAGGTACCCAACTTAGTGCACTATTTAATTAAACCAAAATCCTGTACAATACTCTTTATACACAGTAGTTGGACCAAAAAGCTAAGAATACAACTGGAGGACCCCCCCTCATCCCAACCATTAGATGCAATCGAACGAAACTATATTGAACATATAGAAATCTAGGAAGAGACAGTCCCCTTGCTTTTTTGAAACTCTGGAAAGGCTTACAGGGAACTCGATTACCTTTTGCTCCAAAGGTAAGAAATGAACATCCATGATCCTTGGGTAGGCGAAAGCCCTGAAAGAAGTATCATTTAAAATATTAGTAATCATAGAAATGATAAAATACCAACAGAATGATGACAGTTAGTAATGAAGCATTTCCTGATTATACTTAACTTTTTTTTCGACAGACTTGCATGTCTTTCATGTTTTCCTTGACGCATTGTCGACTGGAAAAACGCCTGGGATGAGGGTGGTTGGCGTATTAATCCTCTGATGGGTACCCTCACATCAAACATGGCCCATCATTAGTGAATTATACAAGCCCTGAAAATGAAAAGATTTACAAGAAGAAAGTCCTTGCACAACAATTAACGATTCTAATGAAAGGCAGAAAATCGACAGTAGTAGTTTTCTTATAAAGATTCAAGTCAGACTGTACACTATCATGGTGTAAACTGTTCATACCGAACTAGAAACTACACATAACCATCCAGAACCGAATCACATATAGTAGTTATAAGTCATTTAAACATTACAGCGATATCCCAGCTATTTAACCAAATCGAATAGAACACGATGAGGGTAGTGACTACTGTAAGTAAACACTAGAAGTACTGCAAAATATCATCATTGGACTAAGTCAAAGTTTTGCAGAGGTCTTAAGACTGTTCGACAATAATAAAGGAAAAATTTCGACATAGGGAAATAATACTGGAAGGTTATGGAACCCTTTATTCCAAGACTCTTAGACAAAAAAAAACACAAACGAATATACTCTCCCTAAAACTAGAGGATTAAACATCGATGAACTCAAAGAAAATCGTTGCCTCAAGATTTAGGATAAACTCGGAAGCCATACAGAGAAGTTACACCAAAGAACCCAGAAAAAATGCTTTATCTTCCTAATCATCCAAAGTATCATGCATAATGAGAAACTTACCAGGGATGAGGACCACGCCGTGTGTTACAACCCTGGAGCGACTACCATAAAAATACATTGTGCCTCAAAGATTTGTTACACATATCCCCCTTGCAGAAATCAACAATGACAATGATGAAACCAATTCAACCCTAAAATGGTGCCCTGTCATCTCGGAGTAAATGTGGAGAGCGCGGAGGACGGATGGGCCATGTGACAATGTCAGAACCGGTATGAAATTTTGGATATAGAACCTGGTAAATTCAATGGAACTTGCAAAACTACCATTAATAGAACTTACGGAGCCTTAACTGCCTGGACAATGGACCATTCCTTCCACCTAAGAAGTGCCACAAAGAAAACCTTCACGACTCAACTAAAGTAAAAATTCCTTCTTTCCCTCGATGTTATCGTGAGTCAGTGGTCTGATCCTAGTGGCGGAATCTTCCACTGGCATTTGGATAGAGTAACTATTTTATGATTAACCCTAGTACTAAGGACCATTAATTAATCTGAGACATAGTAGATCGGCCAGTTTCTTGATTTTAAAACCCGACCCTATGAATCGTATGGTGGGCAAACTAAATAAAGTTGCCTAGGGTTAAAATTAACCAAGTAGACATGCATGCAATTATGGAAGTCTTATGTTTTAAAGAGTGAATCGTAATAGGATTTATAAGACCCACCTTATATACATGGTCCATTACACAAAGGGGTAAATGGAATGGAGGCGAAATGGGCCTCTTATGGTAAGTAGAGTTTAAAGGTTTCCCCTTTGAGTTTTTATGAACAAAGTTTTTTAACCGATCTGATAATAGGGTTATATTTTCCCTTTTGTCAAATAGTTATATAAACTAAGATTTTTTTTTTGTGTGTGTGTGATAATGAGGTACATTACATATGGTATCAGAGCAAAGTTTACAACACTGGACCTGAACACAACCACATTAGTTGCTTAGAATATATTTTGATCTATGAAAAACTAATAAACCTTTTTGTTACAAACAAAAAACCTTTCCATTTTGTGTGAGTTATGGCAACTCGGGATGATGCAGAAATCAGAATGGAAGGAAATCCAGAGCAGGGACCTCATGGGGATTCAAGACAGAACAATGATGAAATCTCACCTATGGAAGTACTGGAAACAATGAGGAATCTTAATGTTGAACTACAGGTTTTCAAAGCAGACAATGAAAAATTTAAGAAAGCACAATAGGAACAACAAGAGATAAATGAAGTCCTATTGCGCAGTATAGTGACCAAGAAAATCCCAAAGGAGGATAACCATGATGAAGAGGTTAACAAAAGGGCCTCCAAGAATTCTCGGCTTGAAACAGAAAAAGGAGACAGTTTGTTTGAAGGCACGCCTTCAGCTGAGGACAAAACTAAAACAGACCGAAAGAGGAAACAAGTAGACCACCTTGAAGGAAAATTTAAAAAGATTAAACCAGCTACCTTTGATGGAGAATCCAGAATAGGAGAGGAGGTTGAGGCATGGTTGTTAGACATCAAAAAATACTTTCAAATTTACAATTATTCCAACAATATGAAGGTTAGAATGGCCATATACAATCTGAAAGGGAAGGCCAACATTTGGTGGCAAGATTTAAAATTGGCCAAGGGCCTAAAGGAGAAACAGATGGAGTGGTCTGACTTTAAGAAGTATTTCAAGAAACAATACCTTTCTGAAAGCTACTATGAAAGGAAAATGAAAGAATTTTACGAGTTACGACTTGGACAGATGACGATGGAGGACCTTATAAACAAATTTCTGGAAATATTAAGATTCATACCATACATTCAGGAGGATAAGGTAAAAATTCAACGATTCTTAAGATGTCTACCACATTCCTACAGGGACAGAATTGAGTTTGACAACCTCAAATCCTTGAGTGAAGTATTCAAGAAGGCACGAATGTGCTACGACAAGTATAAACAACGGGCAGAGTTTCCCAAAGCCTGGAAGGATAAGAAACAGGATCGAATGAACCAGTGGAAGAAGGGATACCAGCCAGCTCCTTATCAGAATGCAACAAAAAGCTTTCCGAGAAAATATTTTCACTCCAACCATCTGAATACACAAGGCAGCGGGAAACCGGTAAATCTGGGAACGAAGAAGTTTGGGGACAGCCCCCACGAACCATTAAAGTGTTGGGAATGTGGAGAACCTCATCTAAGGAAGAACTTTCCATGTTTAATTTCAGCAAACAGAACTATTGTTCATAATCTGCAAAAAGCCTCGACGGTGGGTGACGTGGCCATAAGCCTGCATCGGATAATGTAGCCATAGATGGCCGGCAAGCTGATCACCAGTCCTCTATGGTAGAAATTGAAGGTAAAATCAATAACACCCGAATTTCTGTTTTAATTGACCCTAGAGCTACGTTAAGTTAAATTACACCTAATGTGGTAGAGAAAATAAACTTAAGAAACTGAAGCACGGAAAATCATGGTTGGTACAACTAGCAACAGGAACTAAAATGAAAGTAGTTAACTTTATTTCTGATTTTGAGTTCAACTTAGATGGTCAAACCATAAGAACAAATCTGAACATCCTACCACTAGGATATTATGATAGGATGAGATACCGAAATTAACTCCTAGAAGGGAAATAGACTTCTCCATAGACCTACTACCTGGTTCAGCTCCAATCTCAAAAGCACCTTACCGAATGAGTTTACCAGAATTGACAGAATTAAAAATACAATTGCAGGAATTGTTGGACAAAGAGTATATCAGACCGAGTGTTTCACCATGGGGGGCACCAGTACTCTTCGTGAAAAAGAAAGACGATACTCTAAGACTTTGTATCAATTATAGGCAATTGAATAAAATGACTATTAAGAGCAAATATCCCTTACCTAGGATAAATGCCATGTTTGATCAAGTAGGCGGGGCCAATATCTTTTCGAAATTGGATTTACGATCTGGTTATCATCAAGTTAGGATAAAGGATGAAGATATAAGCAAAACATCTTTTCGGGCAAGATATGGACACTACGAATTCATAGTCATACCTTTCAAACTCACTAACGCACCAGCCACGTTTTATGGGCCTGATGAATAGTATTTTCAGTCAGTACTTAGACAAGTTCGTAGTAGTATTTATCGACGATATTCTGGTCTATTCTAAAACAGAGGAGGAACATGAAGAACACTTAAGAATAGTTCTTCAAACGTTGAGGAAACACAAATTGTACACCAAATTTGATAAGTGTGACTTTTATCAAAAGGAAATACAATATCTAGGACATGTAATTTCAGCAGAAGGCATTTTCGTAGACCCTGAGAAAATAAAAGCCATCATGGAATGGTCGGTACCTAAGGATGTAGCGAATATCTGGTCATTCATGGGAATCACTGGATATTACCGCAGATTTATAGAAGGTTTTTCCAAAATAGCCTACCCTATCACGTCATTACAAAAGAAAGGGACCAAGTTTAACTGGTCACATAAGTGTGGAGATAGTTTTAACAAGCTAAAGGAATTACTGACAACTGCACCCATATTGAAGGTAGCAGACCCAAATAAATACTTTACCATATGTGTTGATGCAAGTAAAGAAGGACTAGGTGGTGTCCTAACTCAGGAAGGACATGTGATTTGTTATGAGTCCCGAAAATTAAAAGAACATGAGCGGAATTATGTCACTCATGACTTAGAATTGGCAGCGGTAATACACGCCTTAAAAATGTGGCGACACTACATAATGGGCAGAAAATTTCTACTATTGACGGATAATAGTGGTGTGAAATATCTATTTAGCCAACCAGATCTTAATGCAAGGCAAGCAAGATGGCTAGCCTTCTTGAGCGAATTCGACTTCAAGGTTAGACATATCAAGGGTAAGGAAAATAAGGTAGTAGACGCATTAAGCAAAAGAGTCCATGGGTTATTTGAAATAAATATCAGTAGGGCAGAAAGTGATCTGGAACAGAGAATAAATACGGCAAGTATTAACGACGAAAATTACACTAAGATAATGACATAATTATAAAACAGTACCGCAAACTCAGATAAACCAGATCTAAGTATCGATAAGAAGGGACTATTACGATTTAAAAACAGACTTTACATACCAGATTCAGCAGAGTTAAAGTTAATAGTCTTGGACGAAGTGCATAAGAAACCGTATTCTGGCCATCCAGGATACCAAAAAATGATAACATCACTTATAAAACTATTTTACTCGCCTAATATGAAGGACGAAACAAGGACGAAACAACAGAATACTTGGCTAGGTGCCAAGATTGTCAGCAGGTTAAGGCCGAGCACGAGCATCCAGCTGGCCTATTACAGCCATTACCAGTACCAAAATGGAAATGGGAGACCATATCGTTGAACTTTATTACAGGTTTTCCTAAAACTCATAAACATAATGACTCTATTATGGTTGTAATTGATAAACTTAGTAAGTCTGCACACTTTATTCCTGTAAAGTCTACTTTTAAAGCTATAAATATCGTTGAAATATTTATGAAATAAATCTTTAGACTGCATGGTATTCCTAAAATGGTGATTTCAAATAGAGACATGAAATTTACATCTACCTTTTGGAAAGAATTATTTGCAGGACTAAATACTAATTTGAATTTCAGTACGAGTTATCATCTGCAAACAAATGGACAGACCGAAAGAACGAACCAAATCGTGGAGGATATGATCTGCATGTATGTGAGAACAAAACCAAATAGGTGGGAAGACTACCTACACCTAGTAGAATTTGCATATAACAATGGGTACCAAACTTCGACTAAGTTAAGTCCCTTCGAGAAACTGTATGGCAAAAAGTGTATGACTCCAATTAGCTGGGACAACCCAGCTGACAGACTCATGATTGGACCAGAGATGCTCCAAGAAATGGAGAATATGGTAAAAAAGGTACAACAGAACTTAAAGGAACCACAGGACAAACAGAAGAGCTATGCAGACTAGAAAAGAAGACACTTGGAATTTCAAGTGGGAGACCATATTTACTTGAAGGTCAAAGCCAAAAAAAGTTTGTTAAAGTTAGGAAATTGTGCCAAGTTGGCACCCAGGTTTTGTGGACCCTTCGAGATACTAGCTTGAATTGGACCCGTAGCATACCAACTTGCACTTCCAGCTAATCTAAGAATTCATAATGTATTTCATGTTTCTTTGTTGAAAAATTATGTTCATGACCCTACTCATATGATTGATTGGAACTTGGTGCAGGTGGAACCAGAAGGCGAGTTCCAGGTATAACCCCTGTGTTTTCTCAGCCAAAGAGAAATAACACTTCGGAACAGAGCTGTCGCTCAGGTAAAGGTGCAATGGAAGCACTTTAGTCCCGAGGAGGCCACGCGGGAATTGGAGGGAGATTTGCGGAAATCTCATCCAATCATGTTCCAAGAAAGGAACGAACATTGAGGACAGTGTTTTATTGAAGGGGGAAAATATGTGACATCCCCAAAAATAAAGTATTTTTGAAATTTAAAATTTGTTGAAAAAATATTTCGTTTTTAGTAAATTAGAATTTGGAAAAATTTTACCATTTATGGCAATTCTAAATTTGATAATTGTAATTAATTATTATGACTGTTGGGAAGAGATCTGATTTGACCCAACTAACTATTTGACTATGGCACTTGTATGAAAACAGAATATTTTATATTGATTGCAGGAGGACAAATGGAACAACCATGTTAAAATTAGCTGACCATGACTCCATGAGTGGGGAACATGTTGGAACTACCTCTGGGCTGATTATTACAAGTGGTAAATCAGTGATTTGGCCATTGGCAGCCCCTGAAAATTAGGGATTCAAAAAGCTGCGAAAATTCCCAAGGGAGGGAAAAAAGACCTAGGAAAAAAGATTTTTATTGATAAATAGCATATGTGAGGAGGCAGGACACTGCCAAATATGCTACAGAAAAATAAGAACTATTGGACACTTGCTGTTATGAACACTAAACTTTGAGTGTGAGGTAAGGAGAGGATTACAGATAGAAGAAACACTTCTGAAGAGGAGATTTCAAGTTTGCCCTCATGGATTCATGGTTAGGCTAGGGGGTGAATCAGGCAAGTAGATTGATTTCCCTGTTCTTCGGTTGCGAGGAACGTGGTTGTTCCCTTTGGCTCCCCGCACATTGATTTAGATGCGCTACTCTACCTTTCTCTGGTTAAATGTTATGTTTTGTAATTGTTTACTTCTATGAATGAACCTCTGGTCGAATGTTTTGTGATGAAAGATCTACCAAATACTTCTTAATCATTAACTAGGAATGGATTTGTTATATTGGGACATGATGTTGAGTAAATACTAAGTTCATTGGATGTATTAACTAGAAAGACTAATTCCGTAGAGGTTACTACTCTCGTAACAGAATGAACTACAGGTTGCATCTCACTTTTAATTAATTCTGTGAGTAAATTAATTGTTTGCATGATGTGATTGAAGTCAAGCATACCAATATCTATGAAGAATTGTGTTCCGTAGGTAATTATAGTATACAAACGAGTCTCCACTAATGAACACGCAGTTCAGATTTAAAGTAAATACACCATGTATGACTGAAATTATTCTTGATATGCATATAGAACATGTATAGGTATATTACGAACAGATATACATTATATAATCGAGGATTCTGTACAAGCGATACAGTAAAGCTGAAGTGAACTGGTTACAACAAAGTCAGGGAATAATACATATACATATATATATATATATATATATATATATATATATAACTTTATCAAACGCTTATGGAGATATGTAATCGAATATTAAAGGTACGAGGGTCGATGGACCCAAAGACCATTATGGAACCTAGGACTTGACTTTCACATATCTGATAATTCTGCAAACCATAGAAATAAAAGAGTATAACCCGTCTTAGGAATTAGCTCAGACTGTTAGTAACAAACTCATACGGGAAAGTTTTAGAAGACTGGACTGTCAAACATATATGTCGAACCGAAAGTCGAGAGTAGGAAAGAAATATTTTTCCAAATCCCTGACGAAGGAACCACATAATCATAATGTGCATCAACACCCACGAAACAAGACAACCTTATGAATGGTCTTATAGTCTTAATTAATTATAACACAGAATGTATGTGTAACAAAGTCAATATACCGAGTACAAACCCCAGAATTTTTTGAGGTACTTTTACACAATGTTGAACTGGATTTCGGACTGTGTAAACATCTGAAGCTGAATACATTCTAGATAATAGCAACGAAAACTAAATTACAAGTTTGGGATGAGACTAAATAGAGAAATGACTGGAAATAAAGGTACCCAACTCAATACACTATTTAATTAAACCAAAATCTTGTACAATACTCTTTATACATAGTAGTCGGACCAGAAAGATAAGAATACAACTGGAGGACCCCCCCTCATCCCAAACATTAGAGGCAATCAAACGAAACTATATCGAACATCTAAAAATCCAGGAAGAGACTGTGCCCTTGCTTTGTTAAAACTTTGGAAAGGCTTACAAGGAACTCGAATAACTTTTGCACCGAAGGTAAGAACCGAACATCCGAGATCCTTGGGTAGGTGAAAGCCCTGAAAGAAGTATCATTTAAAATATCAGTAATCATAGAAATGATAAAATACCAACAGAATGATGATGGTTAGTAATGAAGCATTTTCTGATTATACTTAACTTTTGTTTCGACAGACTTGCATGTCTTTCATGTTTTCCTTGACGCATTGTCGACTGGAAAGACGCCTTGGCCAAGGGTGGATGGCATATTGATCCTCTAATGGGTACCCTCGCATCAAATAGGGCCCATCATTAGTGAATTATACAAGCCCTGAAAATGAAAATATTTACAAGGAGAAAGTCCTTGCACAACAATTAACGATTCTAATGAAAAGCAGAAAATCGACAGTAGTAGTTTTATTATAAAGATTCAAGTCAGACTGTACACTATCATGGTGTAAACTGTTCATACCGAACTAGAAACTACACATAACCATCCAGAACCGAATCACATATAGAAGTTATAAGTTATTTAAACATTACAGTGATATCCTAGCTATTTAACTGAATCGAATAGAACACAATGAGGGTAGTGACTACTGTAAGTAAACACTATAAGTACTGCAAAATATCATCATTGGACTAATTCAAAGTTTTGCAGAGGTCTTAAGACTATTCGACAGCAATAAAGGAAAAATTTTGACATAGGGAAACAATACTGGAAGGTTACGAAACCCTTTATTCCAAGACACTTAGACAAAAAAAAACGAACGAATATACTCTCCCTGAAACTAGAGGATTAAACAACGATTAAATCAAATAAAATCGTTGCCTCAAGATTTAGGATAACCTCGGAATCTATGCAGAGAAGTTACGCCAAAGAACCTGGAAAAAATGCTTTATCTTCCTAATCATCCAGAGTATCATGCGTAATGAGAAAGTTACTAGGGATGAGGACCACGCCGTGTGTTACAACCCTGGAGCGACTACCATGAAAATACACTACGCCTCAAAGATTTGTTACACAAAGTCCCCTCAAAGAAATCAATAATAACAACAATGAAACCAATTCAACCCTAAAATGGCACCATGTCATCTCAGAGTAAATGTGGAGACCGCGGAGGATGGATGGGCCATGTGACAATGTCAGAACCTGTATGAAATTTTGGATATAGAGCCTGGTAAATTCAATGGAACTCATAGGCCTACCATTAATAGAACTTACAGAGCCTTAACTGCGTTAACAATGGACCATTCCTTCCACCTAAGAAGTGCCACGTAGAAAACCTTCACGACTCGACTAAAGTAAAAATTCCTTCCTTCCCTCGATGTTATCATGAGTCAGGAGTCCGATCCTAGTGGCAGAATATTCCACTGGCATTTGGATACAGTAATTGTTTTACGATTAACCCTGGTACTAAGGACCATTAATTAATACGAGACATAGTGGATAGGCCAGTTGCCTGATTTTAAAACCCGACCCTATGAATCGTATGGTGGGCAAACTAAGTAAAGTCGCCTAGGGTTAAAATTAACCAGGTAGACATGCACGCAATTATGGAATTCTTATGTTTTAAAGAGTGAATTGTAATAGGAGTTATAAGACCCACCTTATATACATGGTCAATTACACAAAGAGGTAAATGGAATGGAGGCGAAATGGACCTCTTATGGTAAGTAGAGTTTAGAGATTTCTCCTTTGAGTTTTTATGAACAGATTTTTTTAATCGATCTGATAATAGGGTTATATTTTCCCTTTTGTCAAATAGTTATATAAACTAAGAATTTTTTTATTTTTTTTTTGTGTGTGATAATGAGGTACATTACAGGAAGGGTTTGTATAAAAGAAACTCACTCCAGCAGAACTCAACAAAGTTATCAGGATATTTGTTTGGAATGGTAGTGAAAAGTGGCCATACATGGACAATTGTTGGGATGTTTCTTTTTTCCACTTTTCATTTTTTTGTGCTTGGTTATATGTCCAATGTTTTGCAAGGTAAAACAAACATAATGGGTCGAGAAAAACAAGACGTATTAAATATGCATCAATGAAAGTGGATCCAGATAAGCAGATAGGAAAATCATAGGATATTCAACGAAATATTTGTTGACCAACATTGAGTTTGGTGAAGGTGCAGCTGCATGTGACAAGGGGCAACTTTTGGAGCATATGGCAAGTTTCTTAGGCACTTACGTCACGATCTACAATTGATTCTGAGTGCAAGAAACGATAAGCAGTTGAGGCAGGGTCATCCATATTTGACGTAGATGCAATTCTGGTCAACATATGGTGGTAGGTCTCTGAGCTCCCCTCTGCTTTGGAAGCATATTTGGCAATGTATTTTACAACTGCATAGCGAGAGAGGGCTGGTTGGCAATCTACATTTGCTCTCCATGCTTGGAGTATGTTAGCATTATGGATAATGAGGCGCTCATCATTTCACGTCGGTCGATATGTCTTTTGACCCATTTCATCAATGTAGAGTGATGCCTCCATTTGTACCTTCCAAGGGAATTTATACCTGCATTCGAGTGTAGTTCCTTTTCTACGGAGACATGTTTTCTCATTACACTTTGTATGTCTTTGAACTCGATTTAAGAGTTGTTCATAGTCCTCAAGTGGGTTGGTTGCAAATATATCCTTTGTATCTAGTAAGCAAGGGTCATATTGAATGGATTGATGCATAACCATCTATGTGTCATGGTGTTCTCTAGGATTCCAGGTTGTAACATAGTTATTAAAGAAACTATTTGCATCATAGATTTGATGTGGGTCTTCTCAATGTAATATTTCCATGTTTGGAGCATCAACAAGTCACAAAAATCCATGTATATGTGCAGAGACACGATGTTTCCATTCATACCTGCAAAAGGGATATGAAATGATTAGTAAAGAGCATATAAATGTATAGGTTTGGTAGAGGTAATTTCAAGTAGTATACATTGTGTACCTATACCAATAGTCAATTGCGTGCATTTTTTTTTGTAGTATCTCCTCATGAAAGATTGAAAACCTTTTGTGCATGTAAGTAGCTACAGTGTGGGGGAGATCAATGACATTGTTTGTACGCCAACGTTGGCGAAGCATTCAGTCAAGAGGTCTATCCTGTTGCATAATTGTGTGCAAGTCTGTCCATTTTGTGTCTGTTCCACTAAGAGTGAAAAACAAGGTTGGGAATTGAAGTTGTGTGATCATGTCCGTTAGCTTGGTCCTACGCATGGTCCAAAATGCTCTAGTGCCACGTAGATGTGCTCCGAAGCGCATGACTTGTTCTGGGAGTTTTTCTGCAGGTAGTTCTTTGAGATGCGCACACAATTCTTGAATTTTGGTGGGTGTCTTATGATTTTGGCTTTATTTGAAAAAAAATGTAGTTGTTGATTGACTTAGATGGCACATAATCAAATTGTAGAGGTAGTATATGAAACGAGGATGATTGCCAAACCTATTGTCATGGTATCTCATTAAGTGTAATGCATAAGTATCAAGTGGTATGTTTCTCATGCGTGGTTGGCGAGGAAGGCCATCTCCAGTGGGGAAAAGAGTATGGAAGGCCATGTCGAAT
This sequence comes from Picea glauca, assembly GCA_000966675.3. NCBI lineage: Eukaryota > Viridiplantae > Streptophyta > Pinopsida > Pinales > Pinaceae > Picea > Picea glauca. Next base: position 417,368 of record JZKD02S2240791.1, read on the forward strand.
AGACCCTTTGTGTTGTACTCATTGATTGGTGATATGCCAATTGTTGGCCATTCAATTGTATTTGGTGAAAAGTTATGTGTAGTGTTGACAAATGCTCTTATTTTTTCTAGTTCTCATTGTGTATTAGGCAATCTAAAGGCAAAGGAATACATTGGTTGTTAATCTTGGCAAACATCATGGTGTTCTAAAGAGATATTTGGTTCTTCAGTGGGAGAAGTTAAAGTTTTTGTAGATACAAAATGGAGTTGAGTGGAGACATTGGTGCGTGTAGTGGGAAGTGAGGCAAGCGCGTTTTGGTCAATTTGTACGTCATTGTAATATTTGTCATGTTGTATCTTGTAGAGCAATGCATTTATGACATGAGATTTTGTCACATAACAATCATAGAATTTCCCCTTTCCTCCATGTCTCTTCACAACTAAGATATCAAGCTCTGAAAGGTGATGGGGCAAGAAAGTCGTTATGTGGAGGATTTGTTGTGGGAAACTAATAGTGTGGCCACTATATTTGTATTGTCCACCTCAAGCATGCCTAACTTGCAATATGGGGCTAACTCGAGCAATTAACATGTCCTCACCTATGTAAGTATTGATAGAACTATGGGTTGTTCACTGGGGTCCATATTATTCCATTTCGAGAAATGATGCCCATTATTTTCTCTATGACAATGAGTACAAATGTGTCCATTCAGAGATGGGTGAGTAGGAATGCCAGGATATGATTCCATACATGTATTGCATGTATGTATGTTAGACAAGGAATCAATACGTTTTCAGAAAGAGTGGGAAGCATGTGTATGGGGTTGAGGTTGTAGAACACGTGTTGGTAATTCCACACAAGGTTGGTTTTAGTTTATAATTGAAGTCTCTCTAAGTCTATCCAAGTTGTTTTTTTTTTCTTTTTTTTTTCAGCATATTTAATTCGACGTTGTTCATTTTGTTGGATCCTAGATGTAGATAGAGGMGTAGTGAATGAGCTAGTGGTTTCTGTAATAATAGTGTAATTGTTCCATCTATTTCTTTTYTTTTTGTTTATTTATGTAGCCTGAAGTGTATGGCRTTGGCGATTGTATAGAGTCTTGTTGGGAAGTTGAATTTGTGAAGATGTTATGTGCGAAGTATTTGATGGCATGCATTTTTGAAAGAGAACATGCCTTTCTAATGATCTTGAGAGACCTTCACCAATGGTGTTTGTTGTTGTAGTTGGCAACATTGGGGCAATTCTTGTGCCAGATGAAATTTCTTATAAGAGAAAAAAATAAAAAATTGTAGTTAGAATTCAAAGTGTTTAATATCACATTTTGTATGTTTGATAGCATGTTTTTGTAAGCATATTCTTAAAATAGTTATACAAACAATAGTTTTTTTTTAATATGTTTTAAGTGAATGCATAGGTTGGATTTCTTCCATACAAATGTTATAACGAATATAAAAAAAATCCAAAACAAAAAAGTTTATATAATATGTATATGCACAAAAGCAGGGAAATTACAAGTTGGTGTTTGAAAAAAACAACCATAACACTTTGGAAGCACTATTTATCCAACAATTAAGGGACCGGGATGTCCTCTTTTGGCTTTGATATGCGATCAATTTTATCACATGCAATCATGATGCTTTTGATTTGTTTTTTATTGGAAAATGTTTCTTCATGCACTACAAGTTTGAACAAGTAGCTATGAAAGAACAACTTTCCAAATATGTCAGTGATTTTTTTGGTATTTCCCTCATATTTGTATTCATATAACTTCTCTGAAGAAACACCTATAAGTTGTTCGGCAGCGTCTTGAAATGATTTAACATTGATCTTGCTTGTTTTGTCTTCAATGCTGAACTGAAAAATGTACCTGTACTCATATTCAAAAACATGTTGATTGCACCTTTGGCAGTTCCAGACATCATCTTCAATAGGTGTGAGCTTTTTTTTGCACTTTTGATCTTTGAATGTAAGGGGGCATGCAACATACAACAAATGTCTGTATTTAAAGAAGAAAAATTTACCTCAACCAAAATGAATGTAGGGTTTGGACCTTTACCAATTCCCTTATTTTCCATGTCAACCAAGTGTTTTTTAATAGAAGGGTGCCCTCCTAAATCTCTATGTGTAGATAAGGGGTGACAAGTTAGATCTGTTAAAGGGTTATCAAACTAGGCTCTCAAATCTTGGGCTTCTTTGAGAATAGGATTGATGGAAAGTTGGGATGTGAAGGTTGTAGTAATTGATATCCTATCAAAGTTAGTTACTTTTATTGCTTTCAGAGCGATTATTGGAAAGGTATTTGAGATAGAATATTGGTGTAGATTATGTTTGTTGCAAAAGACTCCCCATAATGTGACCTCTATGCTATACCCTGACATTTCTTTTAGTTGGAGGGTTCTCTTATGTGTCTCTATTCCATTCTTTCTCATGATGGTTGTTAAAGGGCTAATAGAGATAACAATTCCAATAATATCAACTATAGAGTTGTTGACCAAAGTTGGCACCAAATTAATAGGAGTAAACAGAATGTTGTGGTTTGATATTGAATGATCATCCTCTAAACAAACTTCAATGGTCGAGGTAATATATAGAGTTATTTCCCAGTCATTTTTTAAATGATTGAATTCCTTTTTTGCAAGCTTGATGTAAATTTTGCCAATGTCTATGGAAGGATGGAAATTTGTCGCTTGGATGTTGAAGCAGGTAATGCGGATTTCACCATTTTTTGCATCAATAACATCGAATCTAAATACATGGCCAAGTCCCTTAGCATTGGTGAATGTGCATAGATCTTTTTTTGAAAGTACTATGACTTTTAGAGTCCAGTCCTTTAGGGATGCATGCAAAGATGCAATAGGTATAATTTTTGGGGGTGTATTAGGAGGTTCTAAAGGTCATTTTGTAGAAGAACTTACATCTTCTATCAATGTTGGTGCACCAACAATGTCTGTTTGAAAAATATGCACTTGGATTTTATGCACTATCAAAATCCTGCAGAAAGAGTAAAAACAATGTAAAATTAGCACTTGCATTATTGGTAACATAGCAGAGAATGTAAAATGTGGTTGGTGTGTGTGATGCATGTAAAAATTAAAGTAATGTGTAGAGGGAAAATCAAGATAAAAATTGTACAAACTATAACTAATCTTGAGCCATGTGAAGAAGGTAAAGTGAAGATATACTTGTTGTTTTGGATAGATCTACAAGTAAAGTCTTGTAGTTCAACCAATGACCCTTTTTTTATTTGAGATGACATGAAATAGTGACCAAGTGTTGAGGAAAATAAGCTTCGCAGTGTATTGGCTCCATCAGATAGGACTATTGAGTAACGGTCTTATAATGTTAATTTGAAGTCCACAATTTGTATAGTAGGACTGGAAATAAGCTCTCCATTTCCAATCCTTGTAAGTGAGTTTGTTGTCAAAGCAGATGCCATACCTTTGATATTGTTTTTTAAAAGTGGAAGTACAAGGGAACTGGAATACCACATAAGAAAAAAACAATCAAGGAATGTAGTAAGTAAAATATAATGGATACAAATGGAATTAAAGGATTTGTTGATGTATGGTTGTAATTATTTGAAAAAAAAAATGTATGTACTTTTGTAGCGATTAAGAAGGAATAAACATGAGATGATAGAAAAAGAAAAGCATGACATAGTAGGAGAGGAAATGTAAAACCTAAAAATGTCAATATATGTTATTATGTAAGGAAAGACGTTTAAGAAGGAATAAACAATGTTTTTTTCTATTATTTTTTAAAAATGTTGTTCGCATACAATCTACATAAAAATGATTTTATTTATTATTATTCACATAAAATTTAAAATTTGTACACGAGGGATGTTGACATGCTTACAAGTAGGAATATCATGTTATATAAAAACAAGCTGAAGTAATAGAATATAGTTATGTTCATAATTTAGAAATAGTCATTGCCTTCAACTATGCATTGTTGTTTTTTTCTAGATCTCTCAACATGAGCTTTAACATAGCCCTTTCATCAGCTTCAACTATCCGTTTAATGGGTTTTTGTTGGTATGCTTTTAATACCACAATTTTTTTTTGTTCTACTTGTACTTGCTTTAGTAGACCTGCCAACATGAGCTTTAAGACCATTTTGAGCTAATCGATGTTTTGGTTCATGTTGCAATGCATCTTGCACACTATCATAGATTATTCAAAATCCTTTAGAGAATGAGCCAGTTGTATGAAAAGAAGAGATGAATATTGTTTGTGTCTCAGAAATACTAAACTTTTTAGCAAGTTCTTCTTTCAGCTCTGGTCCTGAAAGGTTCCCCCTGCCAGGATGAATAACACGGATTTGAAATTGTCTTCTATGTTGTTGGAGGTCATCAAAAAAATGTCGAATGCAAAGTGTATGTCGTGCTAGTGTGTTCGCCATTGCTATGTATGTTGGTGATTTTGCAATGAGAAGGTGTCTATCTGAGTTACTCTCAAGAGAATGCAAACATCATAGTTAGTTTTTTCTTGGAAATGCTAAAAAAGTGTTATTATAGTCCATAGTTTCAAAATAATATAAACAAGTTCAAGCAAAACAATAAAGAATATGGAAAATAATTGATACAAAAAAATATGTTTAATGTGTAAATAGAAAAATGGAAAGAATTAATGTGTAAATAGAAATATGATGGAGTGAAGTTGAGATGTAGTGGAAAAAATATTCATAGATTTCCTAAAGTAACAAAAATAACCTAATAGTGTTGGTAATGTTTATAAATATTCAATGTGACCTAATTCATATTAAAATATATAACCTAACATGGATAATAATGTATATGATTGATGGCGGGTCCCTCATTAAATGGGGTCAAGGAAATGTCCATTGTTAGTCTACCATCCAACTTGGGATGTGTAAGGGGGGCTTCATAAGTCCACACAACCCTTACTCCTCACGTAAGATAACATTTCTCACGCATTAAATTCCGAGTTTGAGTAGCAGTGCCAAATGCTACTCTATAATGTTTCCATCAATCTAATAAAGAAGAAAAAAATAATGACTATTTACGTTCCATGTTGATTTTGTGAATATTGAAGAGTTTGAATAAAAATAAGAATGTATAGATTAAACATATATAAACTTAATGTAAGAAATTTTAACATATCAACATTTGATATAATAAAACAAAGGATAATAAAATAATATTTGAATTTATATAAAGTATATTTAACATTGTGAACACGATAAAATCATATAGAATAAAGTATAATTTTTTTATGCTAGTGAATGAAACAACATGGAAATGATAAGAGCAAGTAATTTTTAATGTAAATCTATCAAAATATATTTCATGATATACATAAATAGATAAAAGATTGTTTAATGTTGAAGGGTATATATATCACGGTTAGGGAACATAAGTTGGTACATGTAGTTGGAGCATAAATTCTTTGCCTACTATATGGGATGGTAACTCGAAGGAAAGTAATCTATCAAAGGAAGTGGTTGATATACATAAATAGATAAAATATTGTTTAATGTTGAAGGGTATATATATCACTGTTAGGGAACATAAGATGGTACATGTAGTTGGAGCATAAATTATTTGCCTAGTATATGGGAAGGTAACTTGAAGGAAAGTGGGAAGATAAATTGAAGGAAAGTAATCTATCAAAGGAAGTGGTTTAAAGGAGAAAAGTAAGGGCTGAAGATAAGAATGAAAATGGAGGAAGATATTGGGCAAAATTGGTTAATATTTTTTTAATTAGATGAATACAAAAATTGGATATCAATAGATTTATTCTAAAAATTATGGAGAAAAATCCTATAACATTATTTTAATTCAACACGAGAGTCTGACAAAGAGGTCATGCCTCTTAGAAAAACTAAATCCTTTCATAAAATGTTATCTTATTATTTAAATATTATAAAGTATAAGTATTAGCATTAGTGATTAAGTGCACATTAGCAAGGTTATTGAATCTTCAAATATTTAGTACCTTTTGTTGTTAGTAGAGAAAGGGTGTTAATTTACAAAAATTAATTATAACTAATTTCATCAAAATTTATAGGTTTTGATTTGTTAATTGCAAAGAGAGTGATTAGAACCATTTATAATCCCTTATTTGGGCCATTCTCTTAATTTTCTTTTCAATCTATTTCAATTAGAAAAAAACATAGATTTAATTCATCTTAAATTGGATTTATATTAATATTTCTCGAAAATAATTATATTAGTTATTTAATTCTATAAAGATCGTCAATTTCATTATTCTTAATTAATGGAAAATAAATAAATAAATATAGGGATTTTTTTTTATAGAAATAAGAGGTGGCTGAAAAAAAACCCACTTTAAACAATTTACAATTCAAAGAGAGAACTTGGAGTTTAGAAAAAAAAAATTGTAATAATTTATTATAAAAATCTAATTAATATATATATATATATATATATATATATATATATATATATATATATATATATATATATATATATATAAAAAAAACTTGCATTTAATATTTTAGGGAAGAATATCCCTGACATGATATTAT
>JZKD02S2240803.1:14596-25237 GCA_000966675.3 Picea glauca
GGATTCAGTTCGTTGCATGGTTATCCTTCAACCTTAGTATCCACTCCTGCAATAAATGTGGAAAATCACAGAAAAACTTCGTTTAAATCAGTAAACACATATTTCTCAAGGTATTTACGAGGTGTTATTCTAGGGTTTTGGTTATCTTTCTGTGAAAATTCCATCTCTTTTGTTCTTAGCCAAGTTTCGATCTTTGATTTTGTGGGATTCCACGGTCTCAACATCCCCTTTTAGTAGCTCATTGCTTTCTTATTTTCTTTACTCTTCTCTTGCTCAACCTATCTCTTCTACTCAATCCTCTCATGTTCCTACCAACGGCAACAGAACCATTTTTTGGACTTCTCTCTCCTATATATTGTCTAAGCTTATTGACCCAGAGTTCATGTCTGTTCAGGTTTCTAACAAAGCCTCTAAAACTATCGGCCCTCCTGGTAAGCCAGAAGGAAACACAATGCCCATAATGTGTTGTGCAGTCTCACACGAGATAGATTTAATGGGTGGTTGTAATACTCATGTGTTTACACCCTAGGATTGAATGCGAGATATGAGAACTGTATATTGAACTACTATTATAACTTGTAAACACAATATATTGTCATTTGTGAATAAGCAAGTAATATAGAAACTCATTCATTAACATAACAATAACTACTGAAAGATGATAAAGATATGCATTCATTCATCACATAACACAGATGTTACTGTGGTTCACCCCATCCTGGGCTACGTCCACAAAGATCTGGCTCTCGACTCTTTTATTTTAGTATTTCCGCAACTACAGCGCTGCGCACGTTACAATTTTTCTCAGTTGGGTAAGATATATATGAGGAGGACTAGATTGCACCAGTCTCCTTAGCCTATAATCTAACCCTCAAGATCTTCCCTCCTTCATCCTCTTCATCTCAACAACTTACAAAAGTAGGTCATACAACAAAATATTACATATCGCAACAACTTATAGGTAACTAGCTAAACTCGATAATACTCCAAACCAAACCCCATGATACCTAAGTATCGATATTTATATATTTTTCGGCTCTTCAGCCATTACAATATATTACCAAAACCCTAACCCTACCATCGTTAGGTCTTCCCTGCATGCGTGCGTGTTGTTCTTCCTTCCAGCTGTCGTTTTCCTCGTGCATGCTTTCTTTCCCAAAATCGTCTTTCTTTCCACTTTGGTCTGCTTCCAACACATGTTATCCATTAGTCTCCATGACTATGCAACAATCAACTAGTAGCACACAACTACAACCATGTCATCAACCATAGTCATAATCTGCAATCAACTAGTAGCTACTACCATACAGTCCAATAGTCTCCATGACTATGCTATGATGTTTCTCCTCTCTTAGCAGTCTCATTCACACCCATCTACTGGGAAAGACTACTACATTACTCCCTCAGTAACTCCACATGACTGATCTAGGAAACCCTTTGCCAAAAGGGAAGCCTATTGGAGGAGAAACATCACACCTCCCTCTCAACGAGGGTGGACATTCTACATCACTCCAAGCTTGTCGCTGAAGTACTCATACTTCACTCTAGACAGAGGCTTGGTAAGAATGTCTGTTATCTTCTCATCTATGGATATGTACTGGAGCTCCACTGCTCCTCTTTACCCCATGTCTCGGATGTAATGGTATTTGATATCTATATGCTTTGACTTGTAATTAAGCACTAGATTCTCTGAAAGCTTCACACAACTTTGATTATCATAGTATATCAAAGTTGGCTCCAACTTTAGATCAAATAACCTTGCAAGCAACTTCTGAAGACACAATGCTTCACAACTTGCAACATTGGCTACAATATACTCTGTCTTTGTTGTACTAAATGCCACTAACTTCTATTTTATACTTAACCATGAGGTCATACATGATCCAAAACTGAAACAACATTTTGATGTTCTTTTCCCATCCACTACACTCTCCACCTAGTTAGAGTTTGTATAACCTTGCAACTTTATTGCACTATCCGAGACATATGTGAGTCCATATCCAATCGTACGATCCAGGTACATGCTTTGTTGTTATCCAATGTACATGTCTAGGCTCAACCATGTACTGACTCAATGTGTTCACTGCAAAGCATATATCCATCTTTGTATTAACTAGGTACATCAAGGATCCAATCAATTGTATGTACATCATAGAATCAACCAAATATTAAGATGAATCACTCAGGAGCTTCATATTCATAACCATAGGTGTGTCCATGGACTTGCATCCCACCATCCTGAATCTCTACAGGATCTCAACTGTATATTTTCCTTGGCTAAGGAAAATCTCATCTGGCCTTTGCCACACCTCTAATCCCATCAAATCCAGATCCTTTATTTTGAATTTTGAAGTGAGTTCCCTCTTGCATCCATCTATGAGTTTCTCATCCCTTGTGAGAAACATGTCATCCAGTATCAAGGGGGAACCATTCACAAGCTCATCAAATAACTATATGTTCTGGCATACCATGCCATGGGTGTCTTCTTAAGCCCATACAATATTTTTCTTCAATTTGTAGACATGAGACTCCTTCTCATGTATATTTTGGCTGCTCTATGTACACTTCTTCTTGCTACTGGAGCAAGTGTCTCATTATAATCTTCTCCCTCTTTGTGGGAGAATTCTCTAGCCACAAATCTCACTTTGTACTTCTCTATGATGACATCTACAACATGATTGATCTTGTAAATCCACTTGGAAATCACTATTGACTTTCCTTCTGGTCTCAAAACCACTTCCCACACATCATTCTTCATGATGAACTGGTATTCTTCCATCATGGCATCTTTCCACACTTGTTGCTTAGCATCTTCCTCAAAAGTGGAAGGTTATGAATCAATGATTTTACTCATCAATGCCACATAGATGGAAAACTTGTGTGGTCCCTTTCTCTCTCTAAAAGAGCCTCTAGGAGCTACATGTCCTTCAACTTCCTGCAAAATGCTCTGAATCCATGTTGGTTTCTTCCTAGTAACTGTAATTTCTATGGGTGTATATACATGTATCTCTAGGTATACTGTCTCATGTTGATCTTTTGGGATATGTTCTTATGGAGTAGAGTCCATCATTATTGCTTTCTAGCAAGTAATGGTCTTGGTGGAAGTGTACCAGGTGAATGGAGCAAAGGTCTTCTCATGGTCCACTCCCTCTGAGTCGACTTACTCTCTATGAGATCAATCTCACTCTGAGCCTGCATGCTCCCTATGAGATTTGACTCCCTCTAAGTCTATATAATCTTGGATCCATATTCTCCCTCTGTATTTGTTGACTTCCTATGAAGTTTAATCTTATATGAACTATACTCGGAGGTTACTCCTCCCTACTGGATCCTGAGGGATACTCCTACTGAACTCTGGCTCCTTCTGAGCTGGTACTTGGTGGGGCCACCTACCTCACCATTGGTGGAGCCATCTCCTCCTCCTCATGATATGGATCATCAATGGCATATAATTGCATGCCCTTTGCATCTTGCAAAGTATCACCGGACCATGTTAGTCTCTTCCTGGTTACTACAATGTTTCTGAATAGGCCCTTTTGGCTCTATTGACTGTTCATAATCATCTGAAGAGTGATCAAATGAACTAGAGAGATTTGTACGGTCATTCTTTGGAGCCTTCTGCTCCTCACAATCAATATCCATATGAGATACTCTATATCTTGCAAAAGTACCCTTCTTGCCAGAAGGTTCTAACTTCGTCCTCTTCTCCTTCGTTGCATGGATGTGTACGTTCATGTACACAACTTTATGTCTGGATAGTCTGCTCCACATCTCAGCTAGAGACCATCTAATCTGTTGTCTCCAACAACTATCATTATTTTCCCTTTCGGAGTTGTTCCTATGACTTGCTCGAAACAAGAGACAAGAACAACGACATCTCCATGGTAACCTCCATGGAATTTAACAAGGTAACTTTCCTAGGACAAAGTCAACAACCAAGAACATCACCTATAAGAGATGAATTTTATTTTGTAAATAAGTGCATCATTATTACATGATGATCATTTTACTAACAATATTCAAGTTTTACTAACCAAAAGTACTCGGTAGTAATAGAACTCTAAAGATTGATGTTCTAGTTACAACATTTACTTAAGCTACAACAATATAAAATATCAAACAAGATATGCAAACCTAGAGTCTAGCTATTGCTTGTCCCATTTGCATTGTCATATACTATAGGAAACATCATCACTGTTGCCTCCATCTCTAGGGATTCCTTTGAGTGCACTAGATCTAAGATCCCTTTGGATCTATGCTTGGACAAGGTCCTTTTGCTAAGTGTACATTTCCTGCAAACACCGTCATTCTTTGTTAAATGATATAGATTGAAAACACATATAAGTGCATGCCTATGAGATTTGTAACACCATACAACTTGTATTCTAATCTAAGACATTGCATCAACAAGAAGAAGTTAGACATCTAAATCAATAGGTTCAATGTCCAGGAAAATGTCAACAAGTCTAAAACCCTAAAAATTTAATTTTGACGAAATGTTAATCTAAGAGGTATAGTAGGTGTGCTAGAGGAGGGCAAGTTGATCAGTGGTGGAGTTTTTCCCAATCAACTTTATAATAAGTTCTCAATGAGCTTGACAAAGAAAATTGTGCAATGACAAATCTCAAAAATGTGGAAAATCTCACAATCTTCCTTCCAGCGGTTAGATTGTTTTGAAGGTAACCAACTATGTAGCCATGTTAGATTTTCATTAGTTTTGTTAATATTAGATTTACCATGGCATTGTTATCTTCTTTTAACATTCAATAACCATACATTGAAATATATAAGCAATAGATAAACAAGCACAAGAAGACACAAAGATTTATTTTGGGAAAACCCCAAACTCGGGGAAAAAACCCAATGAAATTTTCTTAGAGAGAATATTTATAATATTCCAACACAACCATGAACAAGTTCTATTCACAAGAGAAAACAAACAATGAAGAAACCCTGATAACAAATACTTATCTCTTCTTCTTTTCAAACCCTAGTGAGGGTAGACAATTGAGTCACCACAAAATTGACGCAAGATAGGTGCATCACTAGAGAAAGATAGTGCACCACATAATTGGCACATCTGGTAACTGGTAATTGGTAACTGCAACTGTAACTACTACTGCAACTTCTACTAACAACTGGCACGAAGCAACTAGAAATCACTACACAACCTTTTTGCAACTCTTCCAGAGGTAGCACACAAGACAAACCACCAAGATCCACCAAGAATATCCTTCCCCAAGTGGGGTGCACTCTCCGGAACCCAAAAATAGAGAAATTGTTGGAACTACAGCTGCTAGTTTCCTAGTGCGCATTGCAGAAGGAGAATTGTTTGACTGTACAAATGAAATGATCCAACCTTGCATTTTTACTAATTTGGGCGCATGTCTAGGGTCGATTTATTATTCTGGGTCTTCATAGTTACTTTATTATTTCTGTGGGACGACTTCTCTTCATAGAAATTATATTTCCACTTTATTATTTTCCTGTGGGCCGACTTCTCTTCTTGGAAAGTATATTTCTTCTTTATTATTTTCCCGTGGATCAACTTCTCTTCCAAGGTGTTCTTCATTTGTTTAATGGTATTCCTTTGACTTCTGGAATCTTTTTCTTCTCTAAGAAAAGTTGTCCAGGAGGGAATACCTCCCGCTGCTACCAAAACATCAACATAAACAAGATTCACAACATTATCTTGTACTCACTATTTCAAGTAATGAGCTTGAATCTTCACATGCTTCATCTTGTTGCACACAACAAGATTCTTTGCAACCTATAATGCACTTTGATTGTCACAATATACCATAGTTTATGTATTGATTAGAAAACCAAGTTCACCTATGAGATGTCTATTCCATACCACCTTTGTGCCAACATGCATTGCACCAAGATACTCTACTTCTATGGTTGAGAGAGACCACCTTCTTCTTTGTACAATACTAGTGTATGGATATGTAACCAAGATGAAACTCAACTAGATGTAGAATTCATGTTGTCACTGTTGATGATTGCAACTATGTGAGACATTCTCCAACTTACAAACCTGAGAGATGTTGATTATTGTAGCTATGTGAGATATTCTCCAGCTTACAAACCTGAGATAAATCCCCTGAGAGGGGTGTGTGGTTCCTATCTTAGACAAAGATGGAATGTAGAGATGACCTCCTCCTTACAGAGAGTTGAGAAGAACTCCAGATGATTCTCCTATGTAACGCAGTGAGAAAGGAGATCTACTGAGTTGGACATGTCTGTGATTGAGCACAAGGTGAATGTGTGAAATCCAAAAGTGGATGCATCGTCATGAGAAAAGAAATGAAGATGATGTATTAGCCTCCTCTGAGTAGAAGAGTTGACGAGAAACTCCAGATGACTCTCATGTGTAATGCAGTGGGAAAGAAGATTTGTTGAGTGGACATGTTTTTGGACGAGCACATGTGAATGTGATCCTAGTGGCTGAGCACTAGTGAAGAAGTGGTTCTTCTGTGTAATGAAGTGAGCCAGTGATATGGACATCCCTATGGATGTGCCCCTAGTGGATGAGCACTAGTGGGTGTATAAGATCCCTTGCTATAGTGTTCAAGATTCAGACCTGCATGTAACCCTAATTGTAATGTAAACGGTACAGGTCAGCCCCACCTTAATGTGACTGGTAATTAATGTAAAAGATAATTAATCTGGTTAATATTAATTATATTCTGAGCTAGAGAGGTCGGTCATTTTGTGCCAATAAACACTTATGTTGACAGGTTCAGTCTAGTATAAGTAAAGGTAAATTCCCCATTGAGGAATCATATCTCTTGTGTGAGTTTAGAAATTTCAGCAAGTACACCTTCTTGGGAAAAGTGTGCACCTATGTTGGGCGTTAGTCTTCTAGGGTTTGAGCACCCTCTTGTGTGCTAGGTTTCATTGGTGGTGAAGGTTTTTCTCTTGAATAATATAGAAAAGGATTTTGGTTGGGTTTTCTTCCCTTGTTGAGAAGGGTTTCCCAAGATACTTCTTGTGTTCTTGTGAATGGTGTTTCTTCTTGTGATCTTGGTTGTTGTGACATTATTGGTTATGGTTAAATTAAATGATAAAAATGGAATGAACTTCATGCTTAACCTTTCTTATTGAAAATTCAACATGGTATCAGAGTATAGGTCTTGAAGAACCCATTGCACAAACAACTTTCAGCCATCCTCTCTCTCTTCTGCAGAAACTGTACGACCCTCCTAGGGTTCCTAGAAAATCTGTATGACCTTCCCTTCTGGAGGATTTCATCACTTGGCACTTGGGAATTGGGGATAAAAAGGGAATAGGAGTGTATGGCCTCCTTCAGCGCACCTCCAACAAGCTTCAAATCAAAATTCCAAGCATTTTGAAATTTTGGCCTTAGGGTTTCTAAGGTTTCACTAATTTCTGCATAAATTTTAGTATTAGGGTTTCTGCAACTCATTGAAGGAGCTCTTCAGCTCACCAGTGTTCTCCTATATTTCAAAGGATTATTTTTGGTATTCATAAGTCCAACAAAACCTAAAAGTGCTAGCCTAGCCTCCGTTAGGTTTTCTATCCTAGTTGACAAAGGGTTGTGAAGAATCTAAAATTATGATCAACAAAAACTATGATGGAAGATAAGCTTTATGGATCAAGAAACTTCAAAGGAAGACTTATTGTGGGTGTTACAAAAAGTTGTCACTGTGACATACCTCCTTCATGAAGATGTCAAAGGACAGAGATCAACCATGTGCCATTGAAGAAATTATATCAGCACCCTCATGTATGCACTAGAATATATATTATTTGTATCATTGTCATGAGGGTAATTGCAGGACGAAGGAACCTTTTGCTAAAGTCTTGGATCCAGAGGGATCTCAGTGCATTCAGAGGAACAACACACTGGAAGTGAAGACTCCAGGTTTGATTATTGTAATTGTCATTCCTCTAACCTATATTTCTAAATTTTTCTATATTACAAGTAGGTGTTGTAGTTGTGACAACAATCCTTAAAATGTTTTGATTCTAGAGATATACTCATTATTCTCCTTTAGGAGATATTCTTGTTTTGGTTCCTCTTGTTTTGTTGTTCTGGACAGGTTAAGAACAAAGAAAGATGCTTATCCTTCAAAGGGAGTCACTTGACTCAGAGGGAGTCAAAACTATTTAAGAAAGAGGAAGAATAGAACCATCCTTGAGACAATCAATGCAATAATGCATGATCAAAATCTTTCTATGATTCCATGGGCAGAAGCATGCATGACACAGTATATGTTTAGAACAAGAGGCTTCACCAGACTTTGAAAAACATAACTCCCAAAATCTTCACCAGAGTGAAGCCTGAGATTGAAAACATCAGGATATTTGGGCGCCTAGTGTATTCTCGTGTACCCAAAGAGAAGAAGTCCAAGATAGAACCTTTAGAGAGAAAGGATACATCTATGGGATAAATATTGAATCATTGAAGACATTCCATATCTACATCCCTGGTCAGAGAAAGATTGAGACAAGCAGAGATGTTGTCCTTGAAGAAGATATAGCCTTTCAAAGATCTAAAGAATATCAGATGGAAATTGACAGTGAGACAATACCTTTTCCCCCTTCAGCATTTCAAATGGAAACAAGCATTATTCCAGCTGATCTAGTTGCTCCAGTTGATATGTCCAAGAGATATTGCAGTAGGGAAATAAAGGCCTGCCTAGGCTCACTCTACAGGAGGAAGAGAAACATACAAGCCTCTCAATGCACATCTTGAGAAATCAAAAGAATTTTTCAAGCTATCCTTTAGTCATGAACCATTTCATTAATTTTGAGACTCCTTGTCTTGGAGAAGAAACATGAGAGCAGGTATGGAAAGATGCCATAACAAAATAATACTAGTATATCTTAAAAGAATGATCCTCAAGATATTGTTCAGAGACCAGAAGGGAAGTCTGTGGTAACTTCCAAGTATATCTATAAGATCAAACATACAACTGATGGAAGTGTCGAGAAATACAAAGCAAGATCTATAGCCAAGGATTCTCACAAATATGGGGATTTTTCTATGATGAGACACTTGATCTAGTAAGCCTAATACACTTCCATTGGTTCTACCATCCAAGAGTTGGAAACTATATCAGATGGATGGATTCTTTATGAGTTTGGGTTTCAACAAGAGTATTGTTGATTCAAACCTATATTATTAGTGTTGGTGATGGGAGCCTGATTTCGATGACTTATTCAGAAAGCCTTGTTGGATACAAGTTAGCTTTGAATTTTGATTTTGAGATGAAGGATATGTGTATGATGCACTACTTCTTGGAAAAAAAGTATAACATAGGACCGATAATATTTTCCCGAGTCAAGGAAAATATACAGTGGGAATATTAAAGAAGTTCAGTATGACAGAATCCAAAACCACCATGATGGATTTGAAGAAAATGAATGATGATGATTTAGATGAGATTGATCCACAACTAATTGGATCATTGATGTATTTGGTTAACACCAGATCAAATTCATGCTATGCAGTGAATGTACTTAGTCAATCCATGAGTTAGCCGAGATAGACTCACTGGATAGCAGTTAAGCATGTATTGAGATATATGTGAGGCATAGTTGGATATGGCCTGAGATATGCCTCTAGTGTGAACTTGAGTTTGCAGGATATGCTGATACAGATTGAGCAGAGAGTACAGTGAACTGGAAGAGCACATCTAGTTGTTGTCTTACCATGAAGTTTGCCATGATTTCGTAATGCAACAGGAAACAAAACTCTGTGGCCTTGAGTACCGCAAAAGTAGAGTATATAGCATCGAATGTTGGAAGCCATATGGCTTCACAAGCTTCTGACATATTTAAGTGACCATGAGATGGATCTTATGATGATAATTGTTGTTCAAAATTCTGTACTTAAGGCTTAGAAGTACAGTGTCTAGGCATCCGAAAGTGAGTAAGGGGTAGAGAAGGAAGAAACGTCAACCTTTGGTAAGGGAAGCTAGGGTTGATTCCTGAGTTGGCTTTGTCTAGCTTCCAACTGTTCCTGGATGTTTATATCCCTTTCAATCGCTGCCCATGAACGTTCGAGTTCAACCTGGGTAGTGGTTGTTTTAAGAATAGTATCAAAAATATTTAAGGCAATATGTGTTTGATCTGATAGTTCGGGTTCGATATTAGGCTGTCTTGTTACAGGGACAGTCATAGAGGAACAAAAAGATAAGAAAATATTGGGGGAAATTTAGGTGCTGTCTCAATTTTCGTCGTATAAAGGAGAGTTTACAGTTCCAAGAGTGAAAATAGGGTGCAAACCAAAGGCCCTTTCCCGTAACTGAGTTATATTTTAATAAAAATGTATGAGGTGGGAGAAAACATTAAGCTATCTATCATGTAAGGCTCCTATCAAGGGAGAATCTCACTTATAAACAGAAGAAGAAAAAGGTAAAGAAATAACCCGATGAAGCATAAAATATATATAGAATTATAAAGTGTCGACTGGTCTTATACCTGCTGATAGCTGGTACAGAGGAAAAACAGTAAACAATATAGAAAACCAGAATTCATTCACTATAGTAGAGGTTGTACTAAATTATAGCGAAGAATTCATCAGATACAAATATGAAATGAAATGAAATAAGAGATACAAGGAAACAAACTCATAATACAGTCGTGACGGAATTGAGAATCTTCGGA
>JZKD02S2240814.1:25985-37375 GCA_000966675.3 Picea glauca
ACTCCTAAGACACTCATAGAGATGAGAGGATTTATGGGCATGTGCACGTACTGCATGAAATTTGTCAAGAGATTTTCTCAGTTGTGTGCACCCTTGACTGATTTGAGTAAGAAAGGAGCCTTCCAGTGGAATGAGGAGGCTCAAATGACGATGGACAAGATGAATAAGGTAATGAGTACGTGCCCAGTCCTGGCCCTTCCAGATTTCAACCTACCTTTTACCTTGGACTATGATGCCTCAAGAGAAGGGATATGGGTCGTACTGATGAAGAAGAGGCATCCTCTTGCCTATGAGAGTCGAAAACTCAGGGGTCCCAAGCTACTCTACAACATTTATGACAAAGAAATGTTGGCTATCGTGCATGCACTAGCCAAATTTCGACAATATTTGGTAGGTGCACAGTTTGTGGTCAAGTCAGATCATAACAGTCTCAAATACCTATTGGAGCAGAAGGACTTGAATGAGAGACATCATAAATGGGTAAGCACAATACAGGCCTACGACTTTGACATTGAATTTGTCAAAGGGAAGAACAATGTGGTGGTTGATGCATTATCTAGGAGGCCATCCATCTTTGCCATGACAGGTGTATCAGTTGACTGGAAAGACCATTTGGTGATGGATTATGCAAAGGATCAGTTAGCATGTTAGCTATTGGATGGGAAGGTACAAGATGATAATTTCAGGGTTATAAATGGCCTCATCTACTACAAGGACCGAATCTTTTTGGTTCCTGGATCAGCCTTCAAGGCCAAGGTTTTGCAGGCGTACCATGACTCACCCATGGCAGGACACCAGGGGATCAGCAAGACGTACAGGTAGGTGAGGGAGAGGTTCTCATGGAAGGGCCTCAAGGAGGATATGATAAAGCACATCAAAGAGTGTACTACATGTCAGGAGAACAAGGATGAGTACAGACACCCAGCAGGACTACTGCAACCCTTACCCATTCTGGAGCACAAGTGGGAAATCATATCCATGGATTTCATCACCGGGTTGCCAAAGCTGCAAGGGAAGGACTGCATTTTTGTAGTAGTCAACAGGTTGATGAAGTTTGCACACTTATTCTCCATAGCTACCGACTTCAATGGAACATAGGTGGCCAAATTGTTTTTTAGGGAGATTTTCAGGTTGCACGGCCTACCCAAGACCATTGTCATTGACAGGGATAGCAGGTTCATGAGTACATTTTGGCAGGAGTTATTCAGATTGGTTGGTACGGCCTTGACCCCTAGTACCAACTATCATCCTCAGATAGATGGATAAACTAATATAGTCAACAAGTGGGTAGAAGGCTACCTCAAAAATTATGTGGTAGGGCAACAGAAAGCATGGGCCAGATGGTTACACTTGGGAGAGTATTTCTACAACACCACCCAGCATATGTCCATAGGCATGTCACCATTCAGGGCCTTGTGTAGCTATGATCCTTTATTTTTTGTGGAGATTTCTTTTGGTGACAGCCAAGCGCCCATGGTGCAGGATTGGACACAACAAAGCCAAGACATTCTCAGGTTGCTGAAGGATCATCTACAAAGAGCACAAAACCAACAAAAGGTCCAATCAGACAAGCACATAGTTGATCGTACTTTTGAGGTTGGTAACTTAGTCTATCTAAGGCTCCAACCATACAGGTAGGCTTCCATAAAAAGAAGCGGAGGATAGAAGCTACAACCATGTTTATTTGGGCCCTACAGAGTCATCAGGAAGATAGGGTCTGTAACTTATGAGATGGAGCTTCCACAGGGCAGCATAATACACAACATCTTCCATGTCTCCTGCCTTAAGAAATCCATAGGCCAACACATCACACCGATTGAGGTACTACCTCCCATGGATGAAGAAGGACAACTTGTTTTGATTCCAGAGGAGATATTGGAGGTCCGAGAAAAGAGGCTCAGGAACAGAAGCATCAAGGAGTACCTGATCAGATGGAAGGATCTACCCATTGAGGATTTCACATGGGAAAATGAACAAGTGGTGAGAGAAATAGGTTTGGAATTGCTTGAGGACAAGCAATTTCTAGCAGGGGAGACTGTAATTTCCCCCACCTCTTGATGAAGAGGTATTGAGGAGACTCAGTGGCCTAGGCATCCCCACTAGGCCATAGTCTCACACTAAGGGGAAAGGTCAACTAGGCTAAGGTTATATTCTTAAGTTGACTTGACGAAAAGGTAAAAAGGAGTAAAAGATAACTCAATGAAAGAATAGAAGCACTAGAAGAGTTAAGCTTGGGATTTAATCTAACTCAATAGAGAAATAGAAGAAAAAGTATAAATAGAAGGATGGGGCGCACCTATGATTCATTCTGGATTTTGGTATTTTCTTACTATTTCTCTTGAGAATACAGTTTGGGGGTTTTGCTGTTACAAATCATTGTGAGAAACTCAGTGGTGAAAGACCCACTCACCTTGTTCCAAAGCTTGGTCTCAGGGATGAAATACTCCACCCACATCATTCTACACTCATCACATATTCATCAATAGATTCAGAAAAGCAGCAAGGTCGTACTGTTCAGGAGTTTCCAGCAAGGGCGCATCATTATCTAGAGGAGAGTTCGATCCAACTGATCAGGAGATTCATTGGGCATTCCAACACTTGGGTTTTACTTGTAGGGTCTCAACCATCACTTTGAGGGCTTCCTTGAAGAGTTATCATCATCAGATCTACAGCTACAGTTTGGGACGGTTTTCAAGCAAGGAGGATGTCCTGTGATTCAGCGTTTCTCAGATCTAGGGAGTTCTACCTAGAATCTAGACCTGAAACTTCTCCTATGAGGTTTACATAGACTGATCTATATTGTTGTAGAGTTTAGCATTTGGAGGCCTTCTTCATTAGGGCAGAGTTATCTATGGTTCCAAGCATCCAGGAGGGCGTAGTTTCATTAGAGGATTCAACATTTGGGGGGGTTAGCCTTAGTATTTTGGCCTGAGACTTCAGGAGGGGGATCTTATCACCCTGATCTATCAGTTGACAGATTTTGGGCTCATTTGGAGTTTTTCTTCATCAGGGCCAAATTATTGAGGGTTTCAGCCTTCTACTAGAGCACGACATCTTCTAGCTTGAGGAGTTTGGTATCCATACGACTCAGATCTACTTGTATTGGTCTTCAATTCTTATCCAGCCTTTGGAGGCAACTTTTGTATTAGCGAGATCATTTTGTAGCAGATCATATATATTATCTATTGGAGCCATCTGAGGATTATTCTAGATCTTCTCTCTATAGTATCTGATTCATGCTTCTTATAATAAAGGTCAGATCTGTGCTTGTGTTTTCCATATCTTGAGTATGTTATGATCTTACATGTATTGGATGAATCTTGTATAAACACCATTAAATAACTTGAACAACTTCAATAGCCACCTGTACATCAAATACATCAGTGGTATTTAGTGTTTCCAAGAAAAAAATCGGCTTGGGATCATTACAGTGGTATCAGAGCTTTGATCCTCCAAACCCGTGGAGGGATTAGCACATGCAGAGGTACATTGGGATCTTTATGGGTAGAAGGAAGAAACAAGCCAGTGAAATAGAAGTCGAAGTGGAGGGTTTAGGAGATGACCATGAGCCACAAGGCTTGACCTACTTGGTAGTTGAATTCCACAAGACCCTGAATCTCACAGAAAGTAAATTATTCCATCATTTGCAGGAGATCCAGGAGACAAACTGAAGGGAATAGGTTGAGATTAGAGAGACCTTAAAGAAGGTAGATGGAAATCTGAAAAAAATTGATGAGAACTAGACAATAATAACCAAGTTATTGATGTAGATGACTCATAAGGGGAAAGACCCTGCGACGTATGGAAGCAAAGAAGCTAATGGATCTGGTGGATCCCATGGTGAGATCAGATATAATATGGAGAGAGCCCCCAGATCTGAAGGAAGCCATGGAGGTGGCACATCTTATGGACACTTGGGTAGCAGGGCTAACCCTCGGCCATACATGCCTACGTTCATAGATGAACAAGGGAAACAGGAAGAGGTGGATGATTTCGTTGAGTAGATGGCACAATGTACTAAGGAGTACTATGGGTTGGATATGCTAATTCATAGGCAGATGTCCCTGGATCAATATTTTTAACTCAAGTTCAGAAATAAGCCTAGGCCAAACCACAAGAGTAGTTTTGAGTTTGAACGAAGAGCAGGGAAGATAGAGATCCCATATTTTGATGGTACGACCAAGATGACATCATAGGCATGGGTGAAAAATCTGGACACCTATCTACAACTTAACCCCATGAGGGGAAGCCATCAAGTTTGCCACTATGTACTTGGATGGCAAGGCTCATGATTGGTGGTATCATGGACTCACCACACTAGGCCACAATCAGATAGTGTCCAACACAGAGTTCACTCAAAGGCTCATTGATAGGTTTGATCAGGGAGATCCTGAGCTACATTTCTGGGAGCTCACACAACTCAAGCAAACAGGTACAGCTGAGGCATATATTGATGAATTTCAGAGGCTGGCAGTGATGGTGCAAGATATGTCCCTGACCAGGCTCATCATGCTTTTCACTGAGGGGTTGATGGAACCCTTGAAGGGTTGGGTAAAGGATTTCAAGCCTACCAACCTACAGGATGCTATATAGAAGACAAGGGATCTGGGACCAGCTGCTAAGCCAAAATTTATACCTAGATGACCTCTTAACAATGGAGGAAGAAATCAAAGGCATCCAATGAACTAGGGAGGGCGTGACCTAAGGGGTTTGGATAGGGGCCATGGAAGAGTGGATGAGAACACCAGGAGGGAGTTGAGGAGGAAGCAAATTTTCTTCACTTGCAAAGATACATGGAACCCAACACACAAATGCATGGGTCGTGGTCAAGTGCACTACATAGAGGTCACTTCTAACAACGAGGAGGAGGAGGAGATTGGACAGATACATAACATTGAGGCCGAAACTATTGAGGTAGTAGAGGAAGAGATCACATGATAGGTAGGATAGGACTGTATGGCTACCTTATCATCTATCAATGGAGTGCCCAAGTATAACACCCTCCGGATGAGGGGAGTCTTGCAGGGCCAGAAGGTATCAATTCTGATTGATGGGTGAGCCTCTCACAACTTCATTGATTCAGCATTGCTGAAAAGGAGGCACATACCCACAATAAAGTTTGAAGGGTTCAAGGTGGAGGTAGCAAGTGGAAGCACTATCCCTTGTGACAAATACATCCCTGGCATGAATCTTACCTTGGGTAGGCATGAGCCGGTATAAGACGTCTATGTCATGGACCTTCCGGATACCAACATCATCCTTGGTGTTTAGTGGCTAAGCACATTGGGGCCTATCACAACCAATTACAAGACCATGGAGATGTCATTCACAGAGGAGGGTGGATGAAAGATAGTTCTCCGAGGCATGACAGGGAATGTTGCAAAGGTGGTCACGACCAAGAGGATGGAGGCCATCTTCCGAAGAGACAAGATAGTGTACTTAGCAGAATGTAGGATTTCAACATGTGTGGATGAGTAGGGAAAGGTTCACTACACCCCAGAGATCAAAGAAATCCTTGACAAGCACCACAAGGTGTTTGGACCGATTCCCCCAGGGGTACCATTGGATAGGGGGTTTGAGCACATTATTGAGCTAGAGGAAGGAGCCAAACCAGTCACTACCACACTATACAGACATCCCAAGAAGTAAAAAGATGAGATAGAGAAGGCCATCAAGGAACTTTTGGACATGGGGCACATCAGACCAAGCACTAGCTCTTTTGCTTCTTCAGTAGTGCTGGTGAAGAAGAAAGATGGCACTATGAGGATGTGCATTGAATTTAGGGACCTGAATAAAAATACCATAAAAAATAGGTACCTGATACCAAGGATTGATGAGCTACTAGATGAGTTGCATGGAGTTGTCTACTTCACAAAGATTGACCTTCGTTATGGCTATCATCAGATCAAGATGAGGGAGGAGGACATCTCAAAAACAACTTTCAGATGTCATTATGACCACTATGAGTTTGTAGTGATGCCCTTTGGGTTAACCAACGCCCCAACTACATTCCAATCTTGTATGAACCATGTGTTCAACATGCAGTTGAGGAAGCACTTGCTGGTATTTTTTGATGACTTGCTCATTTACAGCAAGACGTGGGAGGAGCATCTCAGACATGTGGATCAGATTTTTTCAATTATGGAGGAACAATCACTATATTCTAAGGAGTCCAAATGTGAGTTTGGATGATAGAGGTGCTTTACTTGGGGCACATCATTGGAGAAAAAGGGTTACAGGTACATAAGGAGAAAATACAATCCATCATGGAATGGCCAACTCCTAAGACACTCATAGAGATGAGAGGATTTATGGGCATGTGCACGTACTGCATGAAATTTGTCAAGAGATTTTCTCAGTTGTGTGCACCCTTGACTGATTTGAGTAAGAAAGAAGCCTTCCAGTGGAATGAGGAGGCTCAAATGATGATGGACAAGATGAATAAGGTAATGAGTACGTGCCCAGTCCTGGCCCTTCCAGATTTCAACCTACCTTTTACCTTGGACTATGATGCCTCAGGAGAAGGGATATGGGTCGTACTGATGTAGAAGAGGCATCCTCTTGCCTATGAGAGTCGAAAACTCAGGGGTCCCAAGCTACTCTACAACATTTATGACAAAGAAATGTTGGCTATCATGCATGCACTAGCCAAATTTTGACAATATTTGGTAGGTGCACAGTTTGTGGTCAAGTCAGATCATAACAGTCTCAAATACCTATTGGAGCAGAAGGACTTGAATGAGAGACATCATAAATGGGTAAGCACAATACAGGCCTACGACTTTGACATTGAATTTGTCAAAGGGAAGAACAATGTGGTGGTTGATGCATTATCTAGGAGGCCATCCATCTTTGCCATGACAGGTGTATCAGTTGACTGGAAAGACCATTTGGTGATGGATTATGCAAAGGATCAGTTAGCATGTTAGCTATTGGATGGGAAGGTACAAGATGATAATTTCAGGGTTATAAATGGCCTCATCTACTACAAGGACCGAATCTTTTTGGTTCCTGGATCAGCCTTCAAGGCCAAGGTTTTGCAGGCGTACCATGACTCACCCATGGCAGGACACCAGGGGATCAGCAAGACGTACAGGCAGGTGAGGGAGAGGTTCTCATGGAAGGGCCTCAAGGAGGATATGATAAAGCACATCAAAGAGTGTACTACATGTCAGGAGAACAAGGATGAGTACACACACCCAGCAGGACTACTGCAACCCTTACCCATTCTGGAGCACAAGTGGGAAATCATATCCATGGATTTCATCACCGGGTTGCCAAAGCTGGAAGGGAAGGACTGCATTTTTGTAGTAGTCAACAGGTTGATGAAGTTTGCACACTTATTATCCATAGCTACCGACTTCAATGGAACATAGGTGGCCAAATTGTTTTTTAGGGAGATTTTCAGGTTGCACGGCCTACCCAAGACCATTGTCAGTGACAGGGATAGCAGGTTCATGAGTACATTTTGGCAGGAGTTATTTAGATTGGTTGGTACGGCCTTGACCCCTAGTACCAACTATCATCCTCAGATAGATGGATAAACTAATATAGTCAACAAGTGGGTAGAAGGCTACCTCAAAAATTATGTGGTAGGGCAACAGAAAGCATGGGCCAGATGGTTACACTTGGGAGAGTATTTCTACAACACCACCCAGCATATGTCCATAGGCATGTCACCATTCAGGGCCTTGTGTAGCTATGATCCTTTATTTTTTGTGGAGATTTCTTTTGGTGACAGCCAAGCGCCCATGGTGCAGGATTGGACACAACAAAGCCAAGACATTCTCAGGTTGCTGAAGGATCATCTACAAAGAGCACAAAACCAACAAAAGGTCCAATCAGACAAGCACATAGTTGATCGTACTTTTGAGGTTGGTAACTTAGTCTATCTAAGGCTCCAACCATACAGGTAGGCTTCCATAAAAAGAAGCGGAGGATAGAAGCTACAACCATGTTTATTTGGGCCCTACAGAGTCATCAGGAAGATAGGGTCTGTAACTTATGAGATGGAGCTTCCACAGGGCAGCATAATACACAACATCTTCCATGTCTCCTGCCTTAAGAAATCCATAGGCCAACACATCACACCGATTGAGGTACTACCTCCCATGGATGAAGAAGGACAACTTGTTTTGATTCCAGAGGAGATATTGGAGGTCCGAGAAAAGAGGCTCAGGA
This sequence comes from Picea glauca, assembly GCA_000966675.3. NCBI lineage: Eukaryota > Viridiplantae > Streptophyta > Pinopsida > Pinales > Pinaceae > Picea > Picea glauca. The sequence continues at coordinate 34,167 of JZKD02S2240814.1, forward strand.
ACAGAAGCATCAAGGAGTACCTGATCAGATGGAAGGATCTACCCATTGAGGATTTCACATGGGAAAATGAACAAGTGGTGAGAGAAATAGGTTTGGAATTGCTTGAGGACAAGCAATTTCTAGCAGGGGAGACTGTAATTTCCCCCACCTCTTGATGAAGAGGTATTGAGNTACCTGATCAGATGGAAGGATCTACCCATTGAGGATGCCACATGGGAAAATGAACAAGTGGTGAGAGAAATAGGTTTGGAATTGCTTGAGGACAAGCAATTTCTAGCAGGGGAGAATGTAATTTCCCCCACCTCTTTATGAAGAGGTATTGAGGAGACTCAGTGGCCTAGGCATCCCCACTAGGCCATAGTCTCACACTAAGGGGAAAGGTCAACTAGCCTAAGGTTATATTCTTAAGTTGACTTGAGGAAAAGGTAAAAAGGAGTAAAAGATAACTCAATGAAAGAATAGAAGTGTTGGAAGAGTTAACCCTGGGAGTTAATCTAACTCAATAGAGAAATAGAAGAAAAAGTATAAATAGAAGGCTGGGGTGCACCTATGATTCATTCTGGATTTTGGTATTTGCTTGTTATTGCTCTTAAGCATATAGTTTGGGGGTTTTGCTGTTACAAACCCTTGTGAGAAACTTAGTGGTGAAAGACCCACTCACCTTGTTCCAAATCTTGGTCTCGGGGATGAAATAATCCACCCACACCATTCTACACTCATCACATATCCATCAATAGATTCAGAAAAGCAGCAAGGTCGTACTGTTCAGGAGTTTCTAGAAAGGGCACATCATTATCTAGTGGAGAGTGTGATCCAACTGATCAGGAGATTCGTTGGGCATTCTGACACTTGGGTTTTACTTTCAGGGTCTCAACCATCACTTTGAGGGCTTCCTTGAAGAGTTATCATCATCATATATACAACTACAGTTTGGGATGGTTTTCAGGCAAGGAGGACATCTTGTGATTCAATGTTTCTCAGAGCTAGGGAGTTCTACCTAGAATCTGGACCTGAAACTTCTCCTACGGGGTTTCCCTAGCCCAATCTATATTCCTGGAGAGTTTCAGAGCATTTGGAGGCCTTCTTCATCAGGGCCGAGTTATCTATGGTTCCAGGCATCCAGGAGGGCGCAGTTTCATTAGAGGATTCAACATTTGGAGGGGTTAGCATTAGCATTTCGGCCTGAGACTTCAGGAGGGGAATCTTATCACCCTGATCTATTAGTTGTCAGAGTTTGGGCTCATTTGGAGTCTTTCTTCATCATGGTTGAATTCTTGAGGGTTTCATCCTTCTACTAGAGCACGACATCTTCCAGCTTGAGGAGTTTGGTATCCATACGACTCAGATCTACTTGTATTGGTCTTCACTTCTTATCTAGCCTTTGGAGGCAACTTTTGTATTAGTGGGAGCATTTTGTAGCAGCTCATATCTATTATCTATTGGAGCCATCTGAGGATTATTCTAGATCTTCTCTTTGTTGTATCTGATTCGTGCTTCTTATAATAAAGGTCAGATATGTGCTTGTGTTTTCTATATCTTGAGTATGTTATGATCTTACATGTATTGGATGAATCTTGTATAAACACCATTAAATAACTAGAACAACTTCAATAGCCACTTGCACATCAAATAGATCAGTGGTAGTTAGTGATTCCAAGAAAAAAATTAGCTTGGGATCATTACATGGTCTGAGTTCCCGAGCTAGACATTGTGTTTAAAGAAAGACTTCCTCTGAAAGGTGATTTTACTACAAGAGAGTTTCGGGGAGGCTTTCTTCTAAAGGATTGAGGAGGGTTATTGTACCTCCTTGTGGATTGTGGAGTCGCTAGATAATTCTCTTGAAATTACCAAAGAGATAAGGTAATCACCCTTAGTGGAGTCTCCAAGTAAGCTTTGTAAGATAAGGACTCTTGAGGAAAGGCTTACTGAAAAGTGTCATCTTTTAAGGAGAATTGACTCAGTGTTCCCTGAAAATGATGCCAAAATGTTATCACATAGTTTNCTTACATGTATTGGATGAATCTTGTATAAACACCATTAAATAACTGGAACAAATTCAATAGCCACCTGCACATCAAATAGATCAGTGGTAGTTAGTGATTCCAAGAAAAAAATTATCTTGGGATCCTTACATGGTCTGAGTTCCCGAGCTAGACATTGTGTTTAAAGAAAGACTTCCTCCGAAAGGTGATTTTACTACAAGAGAGTTTCGGGGAGGCTTTCTTCTAAAGGATTGAGGAGGGTTATTGTAMCTCCTTGTGGATTGTGGAGTCGCTAGATAATTCTCTTGAAATTACCAAAGAGATAAGGTAATMACCCTTAGTGGAGTCTCCAGGTAAGCTTTGTAAGATAAGGACTCTTGAGGAAAGGATTACCAAAAAGTGTCATCTTTTAAGGAGAATTGACTCAGTGTTCCGTGAAAACGATGCCAAAATGTTATCACATAGTTTGTACTTTGAAGGATAAAGGAAAGAAAAGAAGACAAATTGATGCCACGGGATACTACCCTATCACTGTCACCTCAACAGGGTATCTCTTTATATTCAGGGTGGTAGTCCCAGGGGAGACGTCTCCGGTGACCCAAGGTTTTGAGAAGGCAAAGGCTTATGGCTAAGTAAAATTTTCCCCCTCACAAGTCACCACCTATCAAAAATTCCGGCTAAACAACCAATAAAGATAATGATAACCAGAAGTGTACCTGCCCAGAACAAAGCAACAAGAAAACTATATATTTGCAAGATCACTTGTTGGTTAGTACTTCATATAATCAAGGACTTTCTGATATAACGAAATTGACCGATAATATTGATGAAGCCAATCAATGATGTGCAATAACAATAATCACAACACGTCACTTCACAATAAATGCTAAAGAGGATTCATAATGAGAAATAACTATTTATCATCAATGTTATAATACCAACATTCATTAGAAGCAATGACTACTACACTTTATCCAATCTTTCAATTGCTTTAAAGATGTATAAAATGTTGCAAAGTATAACTTCAAATCAAATGGATAATGACAACAATAGGGTTAGTAGGTTAGTCTAGACTAGGGTTAGAAGGTGTTAATAATTGTTCAAAGCATTGAATGTTTGTGATCAAGGCACTTAAGCATAGAAGGTCTTAGATCAGTGCATTCATAGGGAAAATGGAGTCAAAATAGTGGCAAAGGTTGAAGGAACTGAATGATAATACTAGGGCTA
>JZKD02S2240825.1:22188-37375 GCA_000966675.3 Picea glauca
TAGGTGACGCAACAACATTATCTATTATGAGCAGATTTGATATTTGTAGCATTGTGATATAATAAGGATCTAATTTTTCACATTGAATGCTCTTATCTCTTGGTGTACTTATTGAGGAAGTAATATAAGCTATTTATCTTTGTTTAATAATCATTGACTTCGTCAATAATTATATCTAATCATTGCTCATATGTATATTAGAGGATAGTCATTGATATTATGAAGTACTAACCCACTGCAAGCACATTTCTAGCTTTGTTTGTCTTGTCTCGCAAGCAGGTGCCTCTCCAGTGGAATATCTCTTTGACTATCTCATCCTGGGCTGTAATATGTGAAAGGGATTCTTTAACTTGGTCCATTATCCTTTTAAGCCCTTCAGAAACCCAGATTACATAGGGACGTCTCCCTTGGACTAGCCCTCCTAAATAGAAAGATCTCCCCATTGAGGTGACAGTGGGTGGGGAAGCTCCTATTACGCCGGTTTCAAGCCTTGACTCAAGCTCCTTAAACCTTTCCTACAAACCGTGCGATAATAGTCCCAATTCTCACGGCCTCGGGAACTCCGTTTTCCCAATTCCGAATATCCCGACTCCCGATAGTAACCTTGATCTCCGCCACGTGTATCCTCAACGGGCGGTTCAGATCTTCCCGGCGTTTCGACACTTGAAGTCTCTCGATTTTCTTGTCCTTGAGAATCCCGATATGCCGATGGCTAGACTCGTGATTGTAACCCTCAGACAGCTTCGGTCCGATCCGACGACTGACGGGTAATTGGGCCAAGATCTAACAGTCTAGATCCGTCCTTCCTGCGCACACTACAGAGACTAAACTCTAAGCATCTTAACCCGATCCAATGGCCGACAGGATTCCTGAATGAGATCCAATGGCTCAGATTGTCCCACCTTGTGCATTCTGCCACTACTTCGTAGATGTGGGAGGATCAACGATCCAAATATTATCATGGACCTTGGGGGACCTACGATCCCAATTTGCCCATTATTCTCGAAGATAGAGGAAAAAGGGCAAGAGGTGTAACGCTCTTACTACTTTCGTCAATCTGATGGTCGTGAATGACTATGGGTCTTCCGTCAAGATCTCATTCGTCGATTCGTTACTTATCCCTACGCTGCTACTTCGAAATCTTAAGAGGGTCATTCCTCCTCGTACAGGGTTATTAAGACTTATGCGTTCAAGTCCTTTTTCTGGGTTCTTGGTGAACCTTTCTAAGGAGGGAAAGTCTCTGTGACAAGATCTATTCCGGGGCATCCCTGGAGATGGGTAAGGGAAAGCAGCTTCCCGAGAACGGTCTGGAAGCCTAACTTAGTTCAACCTAGGCATAAATAGAATTCCTTTATCAACGTACGTCATGCATGGTTTCCTCTGTTATGAGAATATATCTATTCATTCTTATCAAACATTGCACAAACATTCTTACACAGAAATCATTCACAATTTCACAGTTCTATGAGCATATACATATACATATCATTCTATAAATTTCAATATGAAATATGTAAAACACTTATCAGAAATAACACCAGAAATGGGTGCTCGTTTCCACCCAACCGTAGGCGTAGCGACTCCCAGCGGACTTACCACTAGCCACCCCCGAGATGAGACCACGACGCCGTGAGACTGCATCTCTCTGTATACCAGTGACCAGGAGCGAAGGTTTCAATCCTCCCTCTCCGCTATCACTCACTCTGTGTAATGCCAGAGTTCCCCTCGCATTTGCCCTTCCAATCGCTTCTGCCATACGCCTTATCCTCTCGCGAGGTTGCGTGTGGTGCAATTACCCTTGCGCTGGTTAGTCATGAGGGCTCTACAGATAGGCGGTTCATCTCCCCATACCTCCTTAAGCGATCAACCTACCAGCCTACAAGGCATTAAATTCAGGGCCAACGAGCCACTTTTGGTTCTCTGGGCCAGTGGAGTCCAAATACGGTGTTAATTCTCGGTGGAAGTTAACGCCACCTTTCCATGTGCCCTCCACCGCCATCGTGTTCTCTTTTTCTACACATCCCCTCTCATTAGTCCTGCAATAAATTCAAAATGTTATTCACATTCATTGACCTCTTCCTCAAGGTCCATTTACATCACATATTCACATTTATGAGTTTTTCATAGTTCTTGGCTAGTCGAGTTATATTTACAAGCTGGGGGAAACAGGGTGTTACATGAAGGGAGCCAACTTTTTCAGTAAGATTGACCTAAAGTCTGGCTACCACTATGTTCTAAAAGAACAAATTGATGTATGGAAGACTACTTTTGAGTCCAAAGACGGTCTTTTTGAATGGCTAGTAATGCCCTTTAGTTTGACAAATGCTCCAAAAATTTTCATGAGATTGATGGACTATATATTGTGGGCTTTCACCAATTTTTTTATGGTGGTATATATGGATGATATCCTCATCTTCAGCAAGAATTGGGTAGAACACTTGCAACATATTCAACAGGTGCTTTACACTCTACGACAACACAAGCTATATGCTAAACTAGAAATATGCTCATTTGACATGAACATGGTCCAATACCTAGGCTACATTGTTGATGAGCATGGTGTGCATGTGGGTCCATCCAAGATCCATGTCATTTGTGACTAACCAACCCCAACCACACTAACCAAGCTTCGAAGTTTCTTAGGACTTGTCAACTTATATTGAAGGTTTGTGTTGGGATTCTCCCATATTGCATGGGCCCTCAGCCAAGTGACCAAGGGTGGTGGAAAGGAAAAGTTCATGTGGGGGAAGTCACAATAGAAAGCATTCAATGATCTGAAACATTGTTTGTGATTATATCTAGTACTCTCTTTACCCTATATGAAACAACCTTTTGAAATCGAGACCAATGCCTCAGACAAGTTGTGGGCACAATTCTGTCTCAACACAGTCATCTAGTGGCATATTCTAGTGAGACACTATCATATGTTGTCCGTAAGTACCCCACTCATGACAAACAAATGTATTATGTTGTACAATCCTTCTGACAATGGAAGCACTACATTCTTGGGAAGGAGAGAATCATACGAACTGATCACAAGCCTTTGCATTCCATGCATACACAAGGAAAATTGCAGAACGACTACCATCAAAAGTAGTCCTGACTTCGCTACCACTTACTAGATGCTGGACAAAGGCACGACTGTCATTGAATTTCATCTTTAGAGAAGAATGTTATGCCATCCAGGCCACCTCTGTGTTCCTTCAAGTAAGCGTGCGAAGCTGATATGGGAAACTCACTATAGTCGGATGACATGAAATTTTGGTATGGAAACGACCGTGGAAGTACTACAAAATCATTTCTATTGGCCGAAACTTCACCAGGACGTTAACAAGTATACCAGATCTTGCACTACTTGCTGCATTGCCAAACCAACCACTAAGAAGCAAGGCTTGTACACCCCTATGCCTACTCTTTACAAGACATGGGAATCCATCTCGATGGACTACATGTTGGGCCTTCTTTCAACCAAGAAGGAAAATGACTGTGTTTTTGTGGTGGTTGATCGTTTTTCTAAGATGACCATCCTAACAATGTACAAGAACAATATCATAACGGAGGCCACTTCCAAGATCTTCTATGAATGGGTGTGGGTAAAGTTAGGGATACCACATAGCATCATATCAGATTGGGCCAATAGGTTCCTAATCACATCTTGGTCCAACCTCTGGTCACTATTGGACACCAAGCTCACCAAATCCATAACCTTCCACCCCCAAATAGATGGCTAGACAAAGGTCATGAACAAAATGATCATGCATATCTTGTGCATGTACAACTCCAAACATCTAAGAACATGGAATGTGATTCTCCCCTATGTTCAACACAATTGTAATAGAGCCCTTCATAGATTGATCGACCATAGTCCCTTTCAGATGGGATTGGGATTTCAACCATTGGGTCCCATTGATGTTGTGTCGCCCCTTGCATCCACACAGCCTTAATAATCCCATGCTCAATATGAGGCCAACAAATACACCAAGTTTATTGAACACATTCAACACATCTGACAACATATCCATGATATTTTACAGAAAGCTAATGCTAAGTGCAAACAACACCATGATCAACACCGAGTGTCGCACAAGTTTTAGGTGGGAGACAAGGTATGGTTTCATTTGTAGAAAGAGAACTTACATGACCCCATCAAAAGATTTGTTCAATTTTCTATGGACCTTACACCATCACCAAGGATGTGGGTGAAAATTCTTTTGAGCTAAGTATTCCCCCCTTCCTTGGCTTGCACCCAGTGTTCAATGTGGACCTCCTTCAACCATACTTCCCACCACTATTGACACATCAAAGATCGCAGAGCAGTTGACACCGACAGAGCTCAAACCTAACTACATGAAACATGTAGCCATTGATCAAATTAGGGACACTCATATTAAGGGAACTCACCAATAGAGGATCCGACTTTATCGGGTTGTCAAAGCAGGGCAGCTCACCAAGGCAAGTGGCTCACCCGGGGCCAAGTTCAGTAGAAGTTTTCCCATATGATGGGAGTGCTCAATGAAATGGATACCATTTATTCCTAAGGGGGGAGTACTTATCCAATTGGATATTGGTTTCCACCCACCTATTCCATTCGCTCAAATAACATATTCGTTTTTATAGTTTTTTTAACAGTTTTTCGGGTCCCAAACTTCCAGGGTCGTTTTGAGGCCCTAAACGCTGTTTTTTTTTATCCTCGACAACACCTAGAAAATAAGAAAAGGTAGATGCTAGGGAAGATGGAATATGTACTCCTCAGTTATACCTTTCCAGTGGTGTATCGAGTGCCCCAATCATAGATCATATGCAAAAGTTACTCCCTCGAGAAGTTGACGTATGAGATACCCCCATCGGGGCCCACAAACCTTTTGGCGTTTCATCTCCCGGGGTTAGGGTTTTGGATGTTTAGTGTTTTCTCATTTATGTTTTAATGCTAAAAAGGAATTTGGAGCCTCATTGTATTCATCTTCTTGCGAATGAGCGTAGTTGTCACATCTCTTCTCAGAGATAATCTGCTACCATTCGAGCAAGTTTGTTTCAGTGTGCATTTTTACAGTTTTGTTAGGTTCTCTTTATTAATAGAATTCAAGTTTTATTGTAATTTTGTGTGTTTCTTTGCTATTCATCTAGATTTCATTTCATTCCATTTATAAATCTAGTTCAACTTCCCAATGAGTTCAAATAACTCTTTCATCTTCCTCTCATAGTAATGCTCAGAAAAATATTTCTCTTGGTGCTTGGATTGCTTAAGATGGTCCAACCACATGGATGCCTTTCCTTGCAAGTGGTAGGTTGAAATTCTTGTTTATTCCCTAGAGGGGTAATCATGAAATTGAAAATATTTCTTCATTTCCAACAGTCAGGCCTTGAACTCCTCTCCCTTCCTATGCTCACCATTGAAATTTTGTGGCTTTATCTTCCTTAGTTCACCTTGCAAGATGTCTCCCTCATGCTTTCTCCTTTTTCCTCTAAAAGGGGACACACTTGGGCTACTCCCTGGCCCTAAAATAACATGATATCTCCTAGTTGATTTCTCTAGGGAATGAGGTCGCTTTCTTCTACTCGAATGCATTTCATTCCCATTCGCATCCCTTCTGCTATGGGATTTGGATGTTGTCACTTGTCTAGAATTAGCTTCGGGCTTTGTGCGAGAGTCCTTATTGGATTTTTTCTGCAACATGTTCAAGCTATGAAGTATCTCTTCTCGAGCCTTAATAATATTTTCATTACCATCTCTATAGTTCCACACTTCTTTATGAAATCTTCTCATAGTTATAGACTCCTGCTTGTCTCTTCTTCCATTTGACTCAGTCTCAACATTCCCCATGCTGACATGCAGACCTATGAATTCTTGCTCATGAATATATGATCCATGGGAATATTCCATTGATGTGGTTTTCATATAAAATCCAAATTGATTTTATGAACCTCTAATTTTGCAGAAAATGTGCATGCAAACAATTTTTGTTAGATGAAAATAAACACATACACAATTTGGAAAAAATAATTCACAAATGTTTATGCCTTTTAATGCCACCAATCATCTTCTTTTGAGTTGGATGCAAACGTTTATACTCAAATTAATTTTATGGGTTAATATATGGATTCTCCTCCTCAAGACCTTTCCAATGACTATTTATTTTCCCAATTCTGAGTTCCAAGCATAAAGTTATGGTCTTCATAAGTTTTGACCATTTTCCCTTTTATATCCCTACGTGCTACATGCATTCTCTTTCTATCCCAACGCATTTTTAGATACCCAGAACTCAAATCTGTCTCCATGGATGTCTTTTACATTCCATGAACTTTCCATAGATCACTCTTGGGCCCCAAACTTTCTCATGACCTAGGATTTATTCCCTCTAAAAGAAATCTGGTACTAAATTTTACCCTTGATTGTTTTGGTTGTAACTCCCTCATAAAAGCTTTGTTTGGTGAACAATTTAGGTGCTGAAAATCTCTCTCCGAGCTCTATCATTTTAGAAGCAGAAAATGTGTGTCCTATAAGGATACACAATTTTATACAAAACTGGTTTTCTAAAAATGCTAGTTAGGCCCTAAAAATTGCCCTACAAGATGAAGACCTTCAGAAACTGGAATTTTTCATGGAAAATTCATTAATTTACTACTGTAACATTCTTTAGATCTAAACTGTTTCTCTCAAAATCAGGATTAATCCCAATATTTGATCTTTTGGGCCTTTCCAAGTTGTAGCTATACCTCTGCAGGCACGTCAGAGCTCTTCTTCAGAGCCTCCCCATCAGAAAACTTCAATTTTTGGCTATGCAAATCACCCAAAAATCGCAGTTCGAAGCACTGTTAGACTCCCTCTGAACTTATAGTCTAAAACACTATCGAAATCTCTCCAAAATCGTAATCCAAAACACTGTCAGACACCCTCCAAACTCGTATTCCGAAACACTGTCAGACTCCCTATTAGAAACCTTCCTTGAGACCTATGAAAACACTTCTCTGAAAGAACATCTCTGATATGTGACGACTGAGAATGACTCCGATTGATTTGGAAACTCTCATTCTTTCAGAATTATTCCCTGAGGCTTCTCTTCTTCAGACCTCAATTCACACTCTGCTTCATGACTTTTTTGAAACCAAACTTCCAAGGAATTTCTAGGATTGACCCTCGATATGATGAATGGTCCTTGTTTATTTGACTTGTACCATCTGTTGGAGATACTTCACACATACCTAGGATTTATTTTTTCTAGGATTTTCCCTATGTTTATTAGTCATTATTCAGTCTCCTATATTTTAGAGAGAATATTCCTCTAGGAGAATATTCTCTTCAGTTCACACTTCAGTTTGATTAGTTGAGTGGAGTCTAGATGCCACATTGGGATTATCACCATGCAACATTGGGATCATCACCAGCTAATGCACATTTTCCTTGGGATGATCACCAGACTAGCACATTACTCATGATTATCTGATCTCCTCCTCACCTCACTATGTTTTAGTCAGCTAACTGAAGACTGAGAGACTAGTTAACTCATACTAGGTGGAAGTTCACTCTCGTAACTGCCCGAGAGACTATACTAGGTGGAATTTTACTCCCATAACTGTTGGTGTGTGTCCATATCACTCTAGACCACCACTATGATGCATTGGCTTCTCCTCTAGTGCAGATTGGTTGAGTTATACATGATATATCATGTGTAAATTATCATTCATTCATTTGGTTAATGAGAATTGTTCCATTCTTTCTCTCTTGCTTCTCTTTTCTCATATTTTCTCTGCAACTGTGTATGTCAATTCCTAGATAGATCTATTCTGTGCAGGTTCAACACATTTACATGGTATTAGTGTTGAAATAATGTAACTGCAAAGTGTATTCTAATGATTATTGTTGTATTATTCATTAGATCAATCCCCTATTGCGAATTGATCATGTCAGCTATTGTAAAAGACCAAATCCCCTTTTGTGGATTGGTCAAAACATAATTGTAATAGGAAGAATAAGAAATTGGCCCTAGAATATATTAAAGAGGCCCCAAAATATATTAAAGGTGTTTATAACCACCCAGAAGAAGAATTCAGCCCTGCCAGTGAAGAGACACCTTCGTCCACACATGCCAGAGTTGTATAAATAAGGAGGCTAGCACCTCATTTAGACACACACACACACACACACTTGTTCATTGAGGAGCAAGTTTTAGAGTTGCAGTTGGAGAAGAGAGAAAGAGAGATGCACATTCTTGGGAGAGGAATTTCTGTATTTGTTTGAGTAATCTCTTGGCATTGTATTGGCTATCTATAATAAGGAAGTTTTTGCTGGGTTTTCTCCCCCATGAGGGTTTCCAAGGATAAATGATGTGTCTCTTGTGATTGTGTATTTCTCAGTGATCCTATCTTATGCTATTGTTATCTAGTGAAATGCAAAGAAATCTAATAATAACTTAAACCATAACATGGAATCAGAGCTAAGTTGAAGAGAGCATCTTTCACAAGAGAAGGTGAAAAACGTCACTGTTGTCGTACATGCAAATTAGGGATTTTTATTGAAGAAGTATTTTAGCCCCCAAAACATCTAGAAAAGTGCGCCCTTCCTCAAGGATCACTTTGGCATCCTCAGCGCAAATTTTCAGTGGCTAGATCTCCCAGAAAGTGAAACCCTAGTTTTCACAAAGTACCATAAAACTAGAGTACCAGAAGTACCAGAATACCAGAAGTACCAGAAAACCAGAAGCACTAGTCAAGAAATCCGTTGGTCAAGTTTGAGGGGGTAAAAGTTGGATGTTCAAAAATATGACTACACCAACTTACTTGCCTCAACTCAATGCATCTATCCCCTAGATCAAAATTTCAAAATTTGAAGTTTGAAAAATTAGGGTTTTCTCATAAAACCCTAAGTTGTAGTTGCAGTTGCAGTCTTAGAACCAGTTGCAGTTGCAGTTGCAACCGTAGTACCAGTTGCAGTCACCCTTGAAGTTCTTAAGAATTGGTGATCATTACCACTGCTACCAGATCGTGCCTCTACCTGCAAATGTCATCAGAGGTATGTACTCACACATGCTTAAATGGTTAATCTTTAAAGGCTATTTGCAGGAGAAGGGATCTCTTTCCATGGATCTAGAAGGATCTCAAGATCCAACACTTTCAAAGGAATGATGCAACCTAGGTGTGATTATTTTGATATGCATATATTTGTTCTGACATTATTTTGATCAGTGTTGCATGTTGTAGCTATGACCATCATTCTAACCTTTGGTTAAAATATGAGTCAAGGAATTAGATGGATTAAAAGTTGAGATCATAGAGTTTATCCTCTAACCCAACCTTCTGTCAAGATAGCATATTGTCTTAGTACAGAAGATAGGTTGAAGAAAGCACTCGTCATCTTGAGTTAAGGAGACTTGAAAGAAAAGAAATCACACTCATTCATGAGGACAAGGCTCCAGGTTTGATTAATCAAGTTGATAATATTCAAAGGTACACATGACAAATTGATGACTACCCCTTTACAAGTAACAACTATAGTTGAGATAACAATATTTGTAAAGTATTATACCTGGTAGCATGTGAGCATATAGAGGTAAATACTTAATGTAATCATTTTCCTGATACAACTAACACCTCCTCTAGGAGAAACCTCGTGTGTTAGTTCCAGGTTTCCATGGAGGAATTTTCGATCACAACACTATAAGAGTGTTGACCTCATTTCATAGTGTATCTCTTACTTTTGATCATTTCTTCAGACAAGCCACGAATGATAGCTCTAAAGGAGCTACTACAATGATTATTCATGCTATTACTTTATCTATTATTATCAAAAGGATATTATTCTAGCTTGTTGTTTTGTTGACCTTGTTTCAGGTCACAGGTGATAACCCTGAGAAAGCTATAGTGAAGGTTGCAGAAGGCAACATATTATATGAGACATGACGCAGACTATGTACATGACCATATAGACTCATGCACAAAATAAGATGAAGAAGAAGCTATCTCTTAAGATTCAGAGTATCTCATATGAAGATTGATTGAAAGGAGAAGAAGGCTCCAAATATGACCGAACATTAGAACGGGAAGCAGACCTCGTTTGAAGCCTGAATCAATCTTTCATATTTAGACTTGGTATGCAACACCAAGTATATCCTGTAAGAGATCAGTAGGGATGTGACCTTTGATGAAGATGCAATGCTCAAGAAATCAAGAAGATGCTAGCTTGAAGAAGTATATGAAGAGGAACTTGTAGCTCCCAGAACTATAGAATCAGTGAGGGAGGTTCTCAGAGTTGTAGAACCAGTAAGGGAAGTCATAACTTCCCCTGATGAGGAAATTCTAGAAGATCATGACATAGTATAATTTCAAGAACCTCCTCAGATGACGATCTCCCATAAGAGAAAACTTGCTTGGGCTGGGGAGCTTATTCAAGATGGAGAGAAGTATGGTGTTCCCGAAGGAACCATGAGACAAGTGAAGAGACCTAAGCCATTCTCCAACGATATGGCTTTGATGTGTGATATCCTAGAAAAGGAACCTACCTAATTTGAAGAATACATTGAGAAGAAAGAATGGGCAGATGTCATGACATAAGAATACCAATCCATAATAAAGAACGATGTATGGGAAATAGTTCCCAGATCGAAGAGCAAGGATGTGGTATCTTCCAAATGGCTCTTCAAAATAAAACATGCTGCTGATGGAAGTATTGAGAAGTATAAATCAAGATTTGTCGCTCGTGGATTTTCTCAGAAGGAAGGCATTGACTATGAAGAGACATTCGCTCATGTTGCCAGATACACTTCGATCAGAACCATCATAGCCCTTGCAGCTAAGATGAAGTGGAAGTTACACCAGATGGACGTAAAGACAACTTTTCTAAATGGTGTCATCGAAGAAGAAGTGTATATAGAGAAACCTCAAGGATTTGAAGATGAATACATGAAGACTCATGTATCCAAGTTGAAGAAGGCTTTGTACTGATTGAAGAAAGCTCCTAGAGCTTGGTATGGCAGGATAGACAATTTTCTGACGAGCTTGGGATTTACCAAGAGTAAATAAAATTCTAACCTCTACTTCAAGGTTATGAAAAATGAGTCGGTGATATTGTTGTTGTATGTGGATGACTTATTCTTAACTGGAGAAGAAAAGCTCATTACCAAATGTAAGAAGAAGCTTGCTTCAAAAATTGAGATGAAAGACCTTGGCCTAATGCATTATTCCTCAGGTCTTGAGGTATGGCAGAGTCCAGAGAGGATCTTCCTTAACCAAGGGAAGTATGCAGTTGAAATCCTGAAGAGATTCGACATGTTGGAGTACAAGTCCATGAATACACCCATGGAAACAAAACTAAAGCTACTAGTCGACACATTGTCAGAATTGATTGATGCCACACTATATAGACAGATCATTGGATCGCTGATGTACCTGATGAACACCAGACCAGATATTTGTTTTGCCGTGAACACTTTGAGTCAGTTTCTAGTAGAACCCAGACATGTTCACCTAGTTACTACAAAACATGTGATGAGGTACCTTAAGGGTACATTAGATCATGGTTTCACACTAAGTGGGTACACTGATTCATATTGGGTTGGAAGTGTCTCTGACAGGAAGAGCACTTCAGGATGTTGTTTTAGTTTGGGATCAACCATGATATCATGGCAGAGTAGGAAGAAATCACACATTGCTCTCAATACAGTGGAAGAAGAATACATTGCTGTGTGTTCTTCCAGTTGCAAAGTTATATGGCTTTGAAAATTGTTAACCAGTCTATTTGACTTGGAGATGGAAGCAACCACTATCCTATGTGACAACCAGAGCTACATAAAGATGACAGAGAATCCTGTATTTCATGATAAGTCGAAGCACATAGAGATTCGATATCATTACATCCGTGACATGGTGCATAGAGGAGCCATAAAGCTCCAATATGTTAGCACAGATGAACATGTTGTCGATGTGTTGACTAAGCCTCTATCTTGTGTAAATTTTGAGCATTTTCAAGATAAGATTGGTATAGTTCGAAAGGACCTCCCTCAAAAGGGGGACCATTGTTGTGTTGAGATATATCTAGTACTGTGCTTCCATCTTAATTGCTGTGACGTAAATCCAATCTAGTACTGTGACTCCAATTTAAATGTTGTGTTGAGATATGCTTAGTACTGCGCTTCTAGCTTAATTGCTATGACGTAAAGCGGGTCTATTACCGCGATTCCAGCTTAATTGTTGTGACGAAAAGAAATCCGAGTACTGTGCTTCCATCTTAATTGTTGTGACATAAAGCTAGTCTAGTACCATGCTCCCAGCTTAATTGTTGTGATGAAAAGCAAGCTGAGTATTGTGCTTCCAGCTTAATTTCTATGATGTAAAGCCAGTCTAGTACCGTGCTTCCAACTTAATTGCTGTGACGAAAAACAAGTCGAGTATTGTGCTTCCAACTTAATTGTTGTGACCTAGAGGAGTCTAATACCATGCTTCTATATTAATTGTTGTGATGTAAAGCTAGCCTAGTATTGTGCTTCTAGCTTAATGGTTGCGAAGTAAAGCCAGTCTAGTATTGTGTTTCCAGCTTAATTGTTGTGTTGTGATTCCATCTTAATTGCTTTCGTGTTTCTAGCTTAATTTTTGTGTGGTGTTTTCCAGCTTAATTGTTGTGTGGTGTGCCAGCTTAATTGTTGTGATGATGTGTCATCTTAATTGTTGTCATGTGTTGCCAGCCTCGTGTTGTAATGATGTGTTGCCATCCTTTGTGTTGTGATATTGCTGCTTTTGATGTTGTATCAGCCTTGTGTTATTATTAATGATGAGGATGTATTAGTGTTATACTAATCCATGTCGATGCAGTTGATGGTGATGATGCCACTTCAGCCTCTTGCTGAAGATGATGATGATGATGCCACTTCAGCCTCTTGCTGTTGTTGATGATGATGATGATGGCACTTCATCTCCCGAGTCCTTGCTAATGATGATGATGTTATTTCAAATTTAATGCTGAAGATGATGATGATGTTATCTTAGCCTCATACCAATGAGAATGATGATGCTACTCCAACTCCATGTTGTGTTGATGATGCTCCAACCTCTGTGTTGTGTTGATGATGAGAAAAAATTCCGATGATTTATAGATATGCTAGTCAGTGTTCTAAGATGATATTTATGATGATGTCCTCTCACCCATCTGATGTTGTCCTCTCTCTCACCTGATGCTATTATAGAATACCCTTCTTGTTAAGGGGGAGTGTTGAAATAATGTAATTGCAAAGTGTATTCTAATTATTATTGTTGTATTATTCATTAGATCAATCCCCTATTGCGAATTTATCATGTCGGCTATTGTAAAATACCAAATCTCCTTTTGCGGATTGGTCAAAACATAATTGTGATAGGCAGAATAAGAAGTCGGCCCAATAATATATTAAAGAGGCCCCATAATATATTAAAGGTGGTTATAACCACCCAAAAGAAGAAGTTGGCCCTGCTAGTGAAGATACACCTCCATCCACACGTGCCAGAGTTGTATAAATAAGGAGGCTAGCGCCTCGTTTAGACACACACACACACACACACACACACACACACACACTTGTTCATTGAGGAGCAAGTTTCAAAGCTGTAGAGAGAGAGAGAGAGAGAGAGAGAGAGAGAGAGAGAGAGAGAGAGAGAGAGTCGCATTCTTGGGAGAGGAATTTCTGTATTTTTTTGAGTTATATATTGGCATTGTATTGGCTATCTATAATAAGGAAGTTTTTGCTAGGTTTTCTCCCCCATGAGGGTTTCCCAAGATAAATGATGTGTCTCTTGTGATTGTGTATTTATCAGTGATCCTATCTTATGCTATTGTTATCTAGTGAAATGCAAAGAACTCTAATAATATCTTAAACCTTAACAATTAGATCCAAAAAACTGCTAGGGAAAAGACACACCAAATTATTTTTGTAGGTACTGAAATTTGAAGACAACAAAAAAATGGAATTTACAAAAGAATTCATTCTTTCACTGCATAATTTATTTGCATGGAAGAAGAAGATGATAATTCATCTTCGAGGTAGAGAATTATATAGGTTAACCATTAACATAGAGACATAACCAACATCAACCATAGAAAAATTGAAGTATGTAAATCGAATGGATGAAGCGTTTGGAAAAATTTGCAGTCTCATTTCTCCTGAACTCCTCTTTCATATATCCTCCTGTAAAACCCCCAATGAAGCCTAGAACACCATGTAAGGTCTTCTTTTCAAACATGACGAGATGAGGGGACACATTCTTGAGGTGGAATTTCTCACATTGGATCCACAAATCTTCAAAAATCTCCAAGATTTCTTTACCAAATATAAGGATTTGATGTCGCAACTCAAGGCTTGTGGGGTTGATAAATCTAAGGNTTGCTGGGTTTTCTCCCCCATGAGGGTTTCCCAGGATAAATGATGTGTCTCTTGTGATTGTGTATTTCTCAGTGATCCTATCTTATGCTATTGTTATCTAGTGAAATGCAAATAAATCTAATAATAACTTAAACCGTAACATGGTATCAGAGCTAAGTTGAAGAGAGCATCTTTCACAAGAGAAAGTGAAAAACGTCACTGTTGCCGTACATGTAAATTAGGGATTTTTATTGAAGAAGTATTTCAGCCCCAAAAACATCTAGAAAAGTGCGCCCTTCCTCAAGGATCACTTTGGCATCCTAAGCACAACTTTTCAGTGGCTAGATTTCCCAGAAAGTGAAACCCTATTTTTCACAAAGTACCAAAAAACCAGAGTACCATAAGTACCCGAATACCAGAAGTACCAGAAAACCAGAAGCACTAGTCCAGAAATCCGTTGGTCAAGTTTGAGGGGGTAAAAGTTGGATGTTCAAAAATATGACTACACCAACTTACTTGCCTCAACTCAATGCATCTATCCCCTAGATCAAAATTTCAAAATTTGAAGTTTGAAAAATTAGGGTTTTCTCATAAAACCCTAAGTTGTAGTTGCAGTTGCAGTCTCAGAACCAGTTGCAGTTGCAGCCGTAGTACCAGTTGTAGTCACCCTTGAAGTTCTTAAGAATTGGTGATCATTACCACTACTACTAGATCATGCCTCTACCTGCAAATGTCGTCAGAGGTATGTACTCACACATGCTTAAATGATTAATCTTTAAAGGGTATTTGAAGGAGAAGGGATCTCTTTCCATAGATCCATAAGGATCTCAAGATCCAACACATTCAGAGGAATGATGCAACCCAGGTGT
>JZKD02S2240836.1:26207-37373 GCA_000966675.3 Picea glauca
GGGGTGGTCGTCGCCCTCCAAGGGGTCAGCCCTAACCAAACGCGGGTTGTCCAGGGACAGCCCGCGGGTACCCACGCACTGAGTCAAAACTGCATGCGGGAACCCGTGACTATCGCCTCGACAGCCCGCGGGTTACCCCCACGCGCTGGAAAAATGAATTGGCAAGATCTAACTCCCCCTTTTTTTTGTTTTTGTGCTTGATAGGATGTATGTTCATTGGAGAGAGAGGGAGCACGAGGTTTCCAATGAGGCAGTGGCTGTAGATCTGAATGTGATGGCCACGTTGATGCAGTGCGGCTTGGTAAAGTTCTTTCTATGTCCGTATATGCGCGCTCAACCCAGGCTACTGAATGCCTTGGTTGACTATTGGCATCCTGATGCAGAGGCATTTATGATAGAGGGGCAATCCTTGGTGCCCACCACCGAGGATATCTATTTTTTGATGGGCCTCCCGAGGAGAGGGGAACCCATTAACTTTCAGACCTTTCCCGCGGGGCCGAGCAAGGTCTCGGAATTGATAGAAGAATATTGCGTGGCTGGGACCAGTCAGGGAACTTCCTCGATACCAGTTAGCAGTATCACCAGCCTTACTCTACAGACTATCTTATCGCTCATTGGGCGAATTACCGGCTCTGTAGCCGTACATCAGGTGTCACGCACACAGATGAACTATGCAGTTCAATGCATGAATGCACAAATATATGACTGGAGTACCACACTGCTAGAGAGCATGAAGAGGTAATTGACAGATTGTCGACAACGGACACACAGGAACTTCAGGTTCGGGACTATCCTGTGTTCGTTCTTTTTTGAGAGAGTTCCATGTTTCAGTCCTCGGCTAATAGTACGAGGACATCTGGCGACTTTCCCTGCAGTATGTAGATGGGCAGCATTACTGCCGCAACAGGGTGGTGGAAGGACCGTAGAGGCCTTCAACGATGACTTTTTTTCTTGGTTGTCACGACAGATCCCCGCTATCGAGGACTACCCATACGCGGGGATTGACTTTTCCAGAGATCCAACGATACCAGTGCCTCCTAGTGAGGAGCGAGGGGAGATGGGTAAGTCTCCACCTATACAGTTTTTTTTTTTGTTTTCATATGCAATTTTTATGTCTTTTTGATATATATATCATGTTTTTGGATAACAGAGTTTCTAATGGGTGAACATTGTGTTGCGTGCAGATGTGGGACCCGTGCGACCTGCCGATTTTGCATGAAAAAGGCGCCGCCCACGGCCGAAGGCCGCAGCTGCCGCCACCGGGGGAGTAGCAGTAGCATGGAACCTCCCAGTAGGGGAGGCCGAGAGGGTTCTTAGGTGGGTTGAGCAGAACTTTACTACGCTCACTCGCACAGTTCCCATGGCAGAGATAGAGGACTTGCCGCCCTTTATGCAGACTCATGTTGTGGGGGCACCTTAGACATGGGTCCGATTGTTTAGGCATTTAGCCTAGGCCGTTCATGATTATAACAGACCCCACATGCCCTGAGCATACTTGTAAACTTTTATGTGCCATGAGCACCTTATTGTATATATTTTTTGAGGGCATAATCCCTGGTGACTCATTATGATTCCCACTTTTTGAGGCGCTTGCGCCCATCTATGTACTCTAAGAATTTTATGATGTTTATATATGGTTTTTATTTCTTTTATGTGTTTTTATGGATTATGTGTTCAAAAATGTATTTACATGTGTTTGATCACGATCTTTGTTATGTGTGAGCAAGATGCCAATCTAAAATGTGATTAGCTAGAGTA
Organism: Picea glauca; assembly: GCA_000966675.3. NCBI lineage: Eukaryota > Viridiplantae > Streptophyta > Pinopsida > Pinales > Pinaceae > Picea > Picea glauca. The sequence continues at coordinate 27,966 of JZKD02S2240836.1, forward strand.
TCTGTGATTTGATTTAGACTCCTAGGAACATGAAAATATGTAATATAATAAAAGTTGTGTTCCAAGAGACGTACCCTAAGGAATCTTCGGTGTAAAGTAGGATCGTGCACACGGTATATTTTGTTTAGCTGTTACACAACCAGTTGAGCATCTAGATAGACCCGAAGATGAGAGATACCTAATGACAAAGCGTCACGAAGCAATTCAATAACTGCGCTATACTCAGCAACATTGTTTGTGGTGTCACCTAAGCATATCCCTCCGGAAGATAACAACTGACCCTGTGGTGTAAAGATTACCCAAGTTGCGGAGGCAAGCCTCCACGTGTGTCGACTAGCACCGTTCGCATACCCAATGAACACCTCGGACTCACTTGACATCCGCCATAGTGATGAAAGATAACATTAATGACACGTCCATGACACGTTTTTCAAAAGAAACGAAAGAAAGTAATAGCACAAAGACTATATATATGTTACAAAAAGTTACCCACAGTGACCCTATGAGTAATACTTCTTGAGGTAGAGCCCATTTCTAGGCTCTGCCAAAGCATTCCCTTCAAAATCGACCAGACGATAAGCGCCCNATCTTGGTCGTAAACCAGGACAAGGTCGCCCTTAGAGAAAACCCAAGGACAAACGGACCTATCATATTGACACTTAACCTTATGTTTATGAGCCTGGTTGGCCAGTGCCGCATCAAGATGTTGTTCATCAAGCTACTCTAGGTTTACTAACCGTTCTTCAAGCAGAGAAGTGTCTGGCAATAACTGTACTGCCAACTTCAGAGATGGAATTTGACATTGGATGGGCAAGACTACCTCCAGCCTGTAAATGAGTTGGAAATGCAAGAAACCGGTTGCAGTCTTAACTGATGTTCAGTAAGCCCATAATGTTGAGTATAACATCAAATGCCAGTTTGACTTGGCTGAGTTGATGGTTCGTTGTAGCATTGTCTTAAGCGTTTTGTTAACAGCTTCCACTTGCCCATTGTCTTGGGGGTAGTAAGGTGATGAGTGTTCCTGCCGTAACCCAATATTTGATGTTAACTCAGACATCATTTGGTTCTGAAAGTGACTGCCATGGTCAGTGACAATCTCTCTCGGGGCTCCGAACCATGCTATAATTTGGTTAAATAAGAAGAGAGCTGCAGTCTCTCCATCATCTTTGAACATCGACATAGCTTCGACCCACTTAGTGAAGTAGTCCAAAGCTACAATGATATAGTGGTGCCCCCTTGTTGATGGGGGGTTGCAGGTAGTGTAATCAATCCCCCACTTGGTGAAGGGATTGACTGTGATGACAAGAAACATGGGAGCTGGATGTACCCTCATCTTCCGCGAGAAGACTTGGCATGGATGGCACTTCTTGACCAACTCGATGCAATCTTTAATAAGTGTGGGCCAAAAGTAACCTGCTCATAAATTTTTTGGAGCTATTGCCAACCCAGATAAGTGACCGCCACAAGCTCCTGTATGACAATCATTGAGCACTATGATGGCCTCCTCATGAGTGATACATTGACGCGAGATACAATCTACACCTCTCCGATACAAAGTATCATTGAGTATAAGATAGTTCTTGGCCTGATGGCGTATCCGCCGATGCTCATCACGAGAAGTAGAGGTAGGACACTTCAAAGTCTGGAGATAGATCAATATATCCCTGTACCAGGGATCAGACGATTCAATCAAAAACATATCACCCCGGATAGGTGATTCCTCAGGAACAATGTCACCTGACTCAACCGAAAGTTCCAAAATAAGTTTTACGAAGATCAATGACTTCTTGGACTTGGCTGAAACGAAGTCTAAGTCAAATTCTTGGAGGATGACCATCCATCTACTGATTTTTCGGTCGATAACTCGTCATGTCAACATGTACTGAAATGGATTCACGACGGCAACGACAGTGGTCTTATGAAACATAACATAGTGATGGAACCGTTGAACAGCATGGACGGCTGCCAACGCAATTTTTTCGAGATGGGTATAATTAAGTTCCGGTCCTATGAGGCCTTGGCTCAGGTAATAGATCATGTACTCAGAAAACGAATCATCTTCCTGAACTAAAACCATGCCTATGGTTGACTCTACGGAAGCCAGATATAATAGGAAATCCATGTTATAATTCGGTGGCTGTAGCAAAGGTGTGGTTGTAAGGGCGCGTTTCAATGCGTCAAAAGAGCACTGCGCTACTTCGTCCCAGAGAAAAGGAACGTCTTTCTTCAGTAAATGCATGAAGCCCTTGGTTATTTCGGCATAGTTGGCAATGAAGCGTCGTAAGAAGTTTGCCTTGCCTTGAAGACTCTAAAGTTGTAAAATTGTGCGTGGGGGGGGGCAACTGGACTATTGCCTCCACCTTAAGAGGATCAACCATTATCCCTGTAGTTGACACGATGAAACCTAACAAACATCCTGACGTGACGCAAAAGATGCACTTGTTGGGATTCAAGCGAATCTGAAAGTAGCGACAGTGTTCAAAGATTAGTCGAAGGTGCATAGGATGATCCTTTCGCTTGCGAGAGCATGATGCTAAATCATCTAGATAGGCCTCGACTATATGTTTGAGGTCGTGAAATGCAAAAGACATGGCCCACTGGAAAGTGGCTCCAGCATTCTTGAGACCAAAAGGAATTTTTTGATAGGCGAATGTACCCCACGGACAAATGAATGTCGTTTTGTGATGGTCCTCAGGTTTGATTTGGATTTGGTTATAGCCCAAGAAACCATCCATGAATGAAAAGGCTTCACAACCGGCGCACTCATCAATGATCTGGTCGATGAATGGGGTTGTATAATTATCTTTTGGACATGCCTTGTAAATCATGAAAATCGATACAGAAACGAATTGTGCCTTGTTTTTTATCGACTGGCACGGGATTTGACACCCATTGAGTCAAGTGAATAGGGTATATGAACCCTGCCTTGAGAAATTTCTCAACCTCAGCTTTGATAGCTGCTGCTTTCCTAGGATTAACTGGACGAAGTTTCTGTTGAACAGGCTTAGCGTCCGGATACGTAGTGATCTCATGTTCAAATATTTTTGGATCTATGCCTGGAATTTCCTCATAAGACCAAGAAAAAACATCGCGGAATTCTTTAAAAAGATCCGTGTAAATCTGAATCTCTTCAGGGGAGCAATCTGCTTCGACGAAGACATTCTCCACGATGATGGGGTTTCGAGAGATATTTATAGGTATCGTGGCAGCGATAGTCGCCATATTGCCCTCAGCATAAATATCCTATGTAGCTAAGAGGTTAATGGGACAAGGCTGATCTCCCGTCATGGTGATATTGAATTCTCCTGCCTCGATTCGGTGTAATTCTGGGAGGAAATATGATCTGTGATGAAGATCTTCCCAGGGTTTGTCCGGACCAGTCATTGCTTCGATTATTGCTTCGTCATAAGGAAAGACTAAATCTAACGAATCAGTGTTGGCAAAAGAATCTTGAGCCCAGATAGGCTCAAGGAGTGGATCCAACTCTTGTGCAGGAATCAGATCAAGAGTAGCTGAAGCTTGCTGGACCAAAGAGTATGCTACTTCAGCGACTGACAAGGGCGTAGACATGCCCGCATGCCCTGTCACATCCATCGTGTCTGATGGGGAAGGAAGAATCCACGGATCTTGAAAGTAAGTCGTGCGGAATGACGAAACCTGGAAAATCTCAGCCTTGTGGTGAGTCGATATAAACTTGATATTGCCTTGAGGAGGTGGGTAATTGAAGGTACCCATCAAATATGGGCACAAACCAATTCCTACTTGGATGACATCGGCTTGAGGATATCTACCATGGGAACCGTGGATGCCCCCAAGGCTGGGTCAGGTCACGAGAAGGACAATTGATCAATAGTCACTATCCGGCCTTCATGTGGGAACAGTAAGACTCGGAAAACTATAGCGACCACCGCTTGCATTGCATAAGTCCAACTACGACCTAACAATAGATTGTATTCGATGGGGGCATCAACTACCTCTACTTCGACGCACACGGTCTTTCCCCCTAACTGGACAGGGAAAGAAGGAATGATGCCATGCGGTCAGAAAGAACGACCATCGAACGCAATGAGGAGAGTAGGTGACGAAGACAACTTAGGTTGACCAATGGCTTTCCAGCATGCTAACGACATAACTCAAGTCGAAGCACCCTCGTCTACCACCGTGCGGAAGATATTTAATGTAAAATTTTTCATGGGATGAGCCACTACTATCTGAAACGCGACATGGTAAGGCAAACAAGGTTTCAAGTCAGTCATATCTAACATGATGGTTCCCGGGTTACAAGTCTTAGTAGAGCCTAAAGCAGTCAACAAGGCTTTCCTCTGAGCAGGGCAACTTTGGAGGACTTCCAAAGAAGACATAGCACAAGGGGTTTGGGATAAATCTTCCACCACATAGTAGTTTTGGGCGGCCCTTGCGTTTGGATTGTGAGAATCTCGCTTAAACGCACCTTTTGGGATGCGTGTCATTGTTTCACCCAACGTCTTCTCAGTCTATAGAGGAAGAGATGGGATCTCGACTTCTTTTCCCTTCTCAGAGGTGCTTGGTTTGCTATAGTCGTGAGCTCTAGTCATAATGAAAGCATCACTTTTCACCATATATATGTTTGCGGAAGATGGATTGTTTGGGGGAGGGCAGTTTTCTTGGTTGCCCCCCTCAGTACTTGCAGAGGCTTGAGTTAAATTTTTCCCATGCTGAAAGGGATTAGTCAACATGGCGTGTTGTTGCTGTGTGACAAACTTTTGGGCCTCCGCAAGTCGAGGACACAAATGAGTAGGGTGGTCTTCCGCACACAAGTTGCACGAATACCTCGCCTTCCATTTTCTGGTAGTGCCCTCGCCAGCATTATCAGTTGGTTTCTTATCCCCCTTACCCTTCTTGCTGTGTTTTTTATTCTCTTCGGGTTGTTGGTTGGCCTTTGGGTTAGTCGTCTGTATGGAGTGTACTTCCAATGTTTGAGTAGGAGGAGAAACCAAAGCAGTAGTTTTGCTGGCTGCTGAGTGTTGCATAGATAACTATTGCAATTGTTTTGTCAATTGCTCAGTAGGCTTAGTTTGTGCCGAACCAACTATACCATCGGCATATGGTTCGGCTCTCTGTCTGGTTTTATCCAGAATTGATCGTGGTGCATCCGGCAGGATGGTGTACAATAGACCAGACTGAGAATAGATAAGCTCAAACTGTTGAGCTCTCATGATGGCATCTTCCTCAGTGAAAAACCCTGAAGTCGCGACGTATTTGGATAACTACGGAACTAAAGACTTAAGGAACCACTCAAGCAGGAATGCTGGTGGGACGGGTACCTTGATAAGACTCTTTCAGCGTCGCCACTCTTGGATATGGTCCGAGATATGGTCTGCGATCGTCTACTCGAAATTGGCTAGCAAATCTGTGCCGGCATTGTATCTCACAGGTAACTAGAAATGGTTAAGGAAGGCCATCGCCAGTTCGCCAAAATAAGAGTATCATGAATGATCAAGCTCAATGTACCATTTCGCAACACTCCCAATAAGAGTGCATTGAAACAATCGCAACTGGACGGAGTCATATTTCAGTGAGTTAGATGAACACCAAAGGTGGAAAGTAGTCACGTGATCACCTGGATCTTCGTTAGGCTTGGCTTCAAACTTTGGGATGTTCGAAGGCAACATTTTCGGCATAGGAGGCCAATGCGGATCATGACAGATAAGATCATTCAACAACCGTGTTAAATCTGGAAAGTGTAATGTTTCCAAGAAAGGTAGATTAGGTTGCTACTGATAGCTAGGATAAAAGGGTCCTGGAGTTTGACTGGCACCAAGTTGCCAGGAAAAGTTTGGCTGCTGGTCAGGGTTTTGGTAGAAACCATGGCCCTGACCAGCGTAAGGGTTTTGCATCTGAGGAGACATCATTGGTTGATTCCCCATGAAGGACATAGGATGTTGGGTGTTCATCGTGTTTGACGGACTTGGGGAAGGATTACCCCATGCCGGTCCCGAGAGGAGAGGCATAGAAGTCTGCCCGGGGTTCCATTGACTGTGGAAAGAATTACCCCAGAACGAAATTCCAGAGGAAGGAACGGATCCTTGACCTGAGTTCCAAGGTCCTAGTATATGTGCCCCCAGTGCAGGAATAGTACCCTGTGCCGGTGTAGACTATCCAAAAATGGGTGTGCCCCCTGATGGGAAAGCATCGGATGCGAAAGTGTTATTACCAAACATCCCATTCCAAACAAACAGCGACGAACCTACCGGCAGAGTTTGCGCAGGTGTTCCTTGACTCCCGGCTCCAAATGAACTTGTGTGTGCAGGCTGCCCGGCGGACTGCTGATGCAATCCACTAAGCGAATGGGATGAAGGAGGGATATGACCTCCAGTGTAAGGAAAAGCATTGAAAGGGACAGGAATGCCCCCAAGTTGACCTTGCAGAGGAGCAGTAGAGCTCCCTGCCCCCAGACCCAAAGTCTATAAAGTGGAGGAAGTGAGTACAGGACTTGTACCTGAACTAGGCATACCGTATGAAAACGGAGCGCCTGTCGCACTAGGTGTGTAAGGAGGTGTGGCTGCTACGATAGATGGGGTCGGTCCACTGTACGACGTAGTTTTGGCCAAGACCATGGTGGCCCAGACCACCAACAAAGGTAAGTTAGGAGAAGCTTCTCCTGTGGTAGTAATAGTGATAGGAACGAAATAATTCCCAGAGGAAGTGATTTGTTCCATAACTGGGTTTGGTGCTGATAGGCATTCCTAGAATTGAATTGGCACAATAATGTCTGGCCAAGTATCAGCATTTGAGGTCTCAACCAATCCAATATTGGCGGCTGATTCCCTTGGGAGTTGTTTGGGATCAATGGTTTGAAACCCAATTGCTTCGAAAGACCCTCGTTGGTCTAACTTCCACCTCAAAGGTGGCGGGGGTGGCTCCAGTATAACCGGCGGCAGGCCCAGAAGCCTTCGTGACTGGTGGAGCTCTACATCCTCCACTGTGTGAGAAGATTCACGACACACTAAGGTATTCTACACGAACAAACAACAACACATACTAAAAGAAAGCCCCTAGAAGATAAATCAAGCAAGCACTAAACTAGTTGGAAGAACAGTTACAACAACCAACACTAGAGCAACTTACCGGTGCAAGTGTAACTCGAATACGAAAGCACCCTCCGGGTATACTCTACAAAGCGTTGGTCCGATGTCCATCCTAGGTACCGCGGTATACCCCCATAGTCACCTGTGTATGTCCCTAGAAAAGATAGGCAACTAGTTTGCCAGCACGTGAACAGCTATCAGGCGGGTACAGTCGATAGTCGGGTAGACTACAATGAGCAGGGTATCAAGCCCGAAACCTGTCAAGGGTATCGAGAGCAAATGGTCCGGAAGACAACTGAGGACCTCGAACGGATTCGAGACCCACAAATCTCCGTGGCAAATGCAAACGATGGAATCCCTTAACAAATCCTCGATATGTGTTCTCCACAATGCTCGGTCCAGCTTTGGAGGGGTTATCTCTGCTACCTTTCCTTACGTGACCTCATGTTTAGCCCCTGTGCTAAAGGGGGGTCCTGAATAACTTTCCGTAACTGGACTTCTACACTTCCTATTGACAGACTCCAATGTTTGGTTTGGGTGGCCTTGGAGAATTTACTCTCCAACCTATTCCAAGGCCCTATTCCTGAGCTAGTGTATGCACCCTACAAACAGAAAAGTCTACTTGATTTTAATTAGCGTTACTTTTAATGGGATTTTTTAAGTTGCAAGGTGAGAAAGTGAAACTGATGGTGTGTAAAAAGACTCAAAGCAAAATGAACAAGAAATGCTTGGAAACAAAAACTTTTACTAAAATGCAAAACCAACAACTTTTCAACAAGAAAGACTTCTTTTCTTTTCAAATTTACTAGGATTTCATGCAGTAAATATAAAGGCCTCTTGCTCAGATCTGCGAGCTACTTATACTCTAAATGCACTGCAAAAACTTATGCAAAAAGATTCTTTCCTAGCTACTGATGCAACAACACAATCTTCAAACCAAGAAGAAAATGAAAAAGAGGTATATATATTTTTTATTTTATTGCAAAAGAATGCAACAAGGAAAAATGTTGACAAGAACAAAACCAAGAGAATGAAAAGAAAACTATGTCTTAAAGTGCAGATCGCAACAGAATCAGAGCACAAAATGTGAAAAGAAATCAAGACAACACCGATTCTAACACTTGCCTAAAAACCATAAAACAAATATTTTTCTCTTTTGTCTTTTCTATCAAAATATCAACTAACAAACACAGGCTAAGGATAAGATGCCCTAACCTTCTGACTGTGCCTCTCCAGACTCTATACCCCTGAGAGGAGCTCTTCTCACCATAGGAGGGGATGACTACCCCACCCAAGCTGAAAAAATGCCAAACAAGCCCGCTACTGTCACCAAGACAGCACGCGTGCAAACGTGTGCTGAGCTACAACATCGCGCAGGTACCCGCGGGCTAGACTTAAACAGGACGCGGGTCTGTATAAAATCCAAGATAAAACAACACATAGGTATTCCAGTCCTGAAAAAGGCCTCTGGTATTGACAACCAGGGTCTCTAATAGGCTTGGATGCTATTGCTTCAACAGAAAAGGAAAATTTGCAAACAAGAAAACAAAATGCAAAGAATGATCAACACAATAAGGTAGACTGAGAACAAGACAATAAACCAACAAGACCCAGACAAGATCTAGAAATCCCCCTGAGAAGATAAACTTCTAACAGGGAAGAGGAGGCCGCCTCTTAAGCTTTTTGAATGCTAAACGCTACTGAAACCTTTGCAGCAAGCGTTCACACGCGGGCTACAGGAGGTTAGGGCATGGGTTACACGTGTGCAGGCCTTCTGTAGGTCGCATGTACCTCTGTGTGTCCAGAGAATAAATGTCAAGCAATAGTCAAGGAAGGATTGGTATTGATAACCAGGTTCCCTACTATCTTTGACCTAACAGACAACAAAAATAAGCAAAGAAACAGAGACTGAACCTCTTTGAACTACCCAAAAGACCTTTAACCAAATCCCAAAACCCTAAGAGTAAATATCCCCAGCGGAGTCACCAATTTTGTTGTGGGCTATTCTACCCTACGGACTAACAAGCTAGGGCTTAAACTTGCATGCAGATCATGACCCTTCATAAACTACTTTTAACCTTCTACCCCAAATCTAAAACCCTTTTTCACATGCACACATGGGAAGAATCAACTAACCTTTTTATCGACAGTTGGTGTAGATCCTCTGTTGAGCTTTATCCCCTTGCTTCTACTTCTCCTTCCAAAAAGCGATCCTACAATCAAGAAAAAACTACGCATGCATGCTATTGTTCTACTAGAGGATTAGAGATTAAACATAAATCAGATAAAACATATAAGACTCATGTATTTGGGATGGGAAAAGTATCTTTTTATTAATCTC
>JZKD02S2240847.1:27241-37373 GCA_000966675.3 Picea glauca
GATGATTTGTCATTAACGAGGCAAGAGGTGTAGGCAGCGTTTTTTAAGAGTAAAAAATATTGAGTTGGCTGCCAAGAAATGGTTAAACCTATTCATAATTTTTTGAAGCGGGATAGAACCTTCTCTTGGACTGATGAGGTAGAAAAGGATTTTATAGGAGTCAAGAAGTAAATCATCTCTGCACCAGTTTTATCCAAGCCTAATTTTAATAAAGACTTCATCATCTATACCAATGCCACAGAAGAGGAAATCTTTGCCATCCTTCTGCAAGATGATGACCAAAATCAATAAAATCCTATAGCATATATGAGTCAAATTTTTTCAGATGATGAGGTGAAATATACTCTAATTGAAAAACACACTTTCACCTTGGTAAAATCTATAGGAAATTTTAGGCATTCTATTTTGGTCAAGCAAACGTAGGTAAGAGTCCCTTTTCCTGCAATCAAGTTTTTTCTTACGTACACTCATCTCTCAAGAAAAATTTCACATTGGCTTTCCAAAGTTCAAGAACATGATTTAACTATTACTACAACCAAGACAATTAAGGGACATGATATAGCTCTTCACTTTGCTCAACATATTGAACCAAGTGATTCTCTTGAGGAAGATGAAATGCTTTGTCATCACTGTTTTACTTGGAAACTCTTGATGATGATATTGTTGATCATCCTTGGTACAAGGATATCATTTATTATATTTTATATCATAATTTTCTAGGTCATTTAGATTCGCATCATCATAGAATACTGCACTTGATAGCCCCAAAGTTCATGATCTTGGGAAATGTTATTTTTCGCAGATCTGTTGATGGGTTGTTGTTAAGATGTTTAGATGATAAGGCAACCCAAGAAAATTTGAATGAATTTCATGGATGAATAGATTCTAACCTCCATATTGGTGGCCATTTCGCAATGAAAGCTACAACTTTCAAGGTCATCAGGGATGGTTATTTTTGGCCCTTGATGTTTGAACATTCTTTCAAGTTTGTTCAGGCTTGTGAAAAATGTCAAAAAATTTCAAGGGGTCCCACTTATATCCTTATTAATTTACTGAGTATATAATGAAATAAGGAATTATGATTTGACTTTTATTTAAGCACCATGATTATATGTGGTTATAATTTTTCTTGTCATGAATGGTTGAAAATAGAAGATGATCATAAAATTTGTAATCAATGCATGTCCATTTACATTCCCTATCATAAATAACACTTTTCTCTCATTACAATCCTAGCCCATTTTCCCAAGTTCCCTTTTATTCGTAATCTTTAATTATAATTGTGTAAAATATTGAATTGCATAATTGAATTGATCATGAGAGAAGTATTTAACTTGTTCATGGTTAACTCTCCTTTATAGTTGAGATAATGAGTTTTAAACTGGGTGCACTTGATCATAAGGAGTTAAGGAAGTTGGTCATGGTAGTGAACAATCCATTTTTAATTCCTTTCATACTTACCATTTTATGCTCATTAAAAATCCTGTCATTTAGTCCCAAAGCCTTTTCAAATCCTTGTTCTAAGTGATTGCTAGCTTTGAGAGCATGAATTGCATGATGATTGCTTGCATATGTATTGTTATGAATAGAGCCATGTTTGATTTTTTTTTTCAAATTTTAGGATGAAATGTTAGTTGAACTTTGGTTTTTTATTTGTGTATATGTATATCAGTATGAGAATTTTTAGCAGGGGCAGTCATGGCAGGAGAGGAAACAATAGAGGTAGAGGACTAGGTCCTTGGAAAAGGGGTAATAATAGGCTTTGATTTTCTCTACATTTTGATGTAGATTCATAATAATTCAAGTAGTTTTTGCAGACAAGTTTCCTCAACTTGGTTGGCTAACAAGCCAATAAACCTCCACTTATTCTTGAGAACCCTCATCCAAGCATCTATATTCCAATCCCAAACCATGTTTTTTATCCCTTAGTTAGACCAGAACATGATGGCTAGAAAAATGTTGTACACCCTCTTTCTGGACAGTCACATGCTTGGAAATATATTGATCACCCTCAGCAGCCTCCTTTCCATGCATGGCCTACTGCTCCTTCATTGCATCAGTAGCCTATATCCCAAGCCTGGCATGCCCATAATTCCAAGGCCAAGATCATTGAGCTTGAATATAGTCCAGAGAAGGAGAAAGTAGTAGCAGTTGAGTCTAAGTCATCACATGAGTCATCACATTCATTCAATTCACATGTGTCGGGAAATGATCAGAAATCTACTAAGGAAGGTTCATCAATTGGGAGAAATGAAATGGCTAAAAGTAGTCATGCAAAGAGAGGGGAAGCCTCTCACAATAAATATGTTTTTTTGTGATTTTATTGGCATCTGTATATGAACTTATTTGCACTTCATTTTCGACAACATATTATTTTTGACAGCTTATGTTTTTTATAGCATGTTATTTGGGACATCTCATACTTTTGACAGTTTTATATTTTGGGCAGCCATATGCTTTTATGTTGCATGCTTTGCACAGGTTTATATAATGGTTAAATTTTGGTAAAATTAATGATTTCTACATGGAGTGACAAGATGCCTTTTAGTTCATCTTATGCATGGGTTGCATGATGTATCAAGATGATGTGTCTTGCATCTAATTTGGAAGTTACAAGGAGGAAATGGTTCATTAATTTGGTCTAAATGAAATAGGGGGTCCCCACTTATTAGTTTTATTTAGTACCCTTGTCGTATTATTATTATTATTATTTAGTAATTTACTTGATGACTCTCCTATTAACTAACAAGTTGTTGGTTACTGAGTTAAATAAAAGTGGTTGAATGATTCAACTACCCTAGAGATATATAAAGGAGTAAGTTGTAAAAAGTAAAGGAGGAGGGAACACATTGCTCTGATAAGGTTTTCTCTTACTTCCAAGTGATATTTCATTACTACTTCATTCATATCTGATTTCTAAGCTAAGACACTTCTCGTGATAGCAAGGTATGTTGAAGGTGACGAAAATCTAGGACCAAGAAGCATTGAATTTTGATATGCCTCTAGGTTGATTGTTTGTTTGATAGTTTGCAGACTTCTTTTGGTTTTTGGATTAGTTTATCAGTACTAAATAGGATTCTTGTGCAAAGTCATAACGAAGTGCAAATTGTGGTTGTTGTCTTATCATTCTTGGTGTGATTTGAGGGCACCAGTGGTCTATGTGTGTGTTACCTTAGGCTGTTAAACTTTCATTTGGTCCATACTTTGAAAGTAAGTGAAGTGTATTGGTTGTTATAGAATGAATGAATAAAATCATTGATGGTTTTGCAACTTTCTTGGTCTTTCTTATTTCTATCAGATTATGTGATTTTTCTTCTTGTTTAAATTATTATTTAAAAAATCGGATTTCTTTATTTTAGTTTGCATTTGATAAATGATTATAAAAATACAACAATTGGAATTTAAGTTAGTAACTTGAAGGTTAATTGAACTTTCAATAAGTCTATAAATTAGGGTGATAATCTCGCCTATCTTGTCTTAGCCAAACAATATTCAAAAAACAATTGTGAGGAGAACTTTCATTTCGTTTACTCAACACATAGGAGATATTTTATGATCCTGAAGGAAATATAGAAATAACCTATGCATGGGTTTAGGAAAAACCACAAACAACCAAGCAAAGGCCTATGATCTCCTCCAATGTATTCTCCTCACTAAATAATCCAGCATCAAATTTCTAGGAGCTTTAGGAGATTCAAGTGTGATCATCAAAGAGATGATAGGAAAATCAACTCATGTGGACAACAAGTTTGCATTGATCATCACTCAAATAAATAAGGAGGTAAGTAACCATATAAGAGTTTCATATTATAAAGTTTTACAAGACCTCAACTCGAAAGCAGATTCATTTTCCAATAAATCCACCTTGTTAAACTCAGGTAACTTAGAAAAAAATGGGGGGACGAATATATTGTTTTATCCCCTAAGTAACCAAGGTTAGAATTTCTACACCACTTTGTGTCTCCATTAAAATCCACTTACTACATAATCTATTACATCATTTTCCATGTGAGAGGATGTGATATGAAAATATACAATGATATCGCATCTACATGTGGACATTAACCTCAGTCTCATTTCATGAATTTTTCTTTATGGATACTCATCGACAAGGTGGCATTATAGCACACAATTAAATTGGAATTCATAGCATCTTCTGGTGGGAAAATAGGCTTATCCAAGCTCATCATGTAATAAATTTATATGTCCTTGGGTTGTTTCTTTAGGATTTGGGTATTTATGTATTATTCTTTGGAGGAATTCAGTGAACAATAGTTAGAGTACATGGCCCTTCGAATTGTGTTTGGATCCCATTTTTTAGTCTTTTCTTTTGTGTTATGGACTTGTCTAGGGAAAATGTGCTTAGGCATGGTATTTTTATCTTCTTGTTCATGTAGAAACTACCTTGATTTCTTTCATTCTTCATAATAATTAAGTTGTTGTCTACATGTGCCCTGGGATTAAAATTTTTGAATTATATCTATTGGAACACAACTGGGATTGTATGTGGTAAGAGATTTAATGCATGTTACAGTCATTTGTGGAATAATAGTATGCATGTTACAAATTAATAAGAAGTATAACAGTTTATAAACTTTATTGCTTAAGAATGTTCTCCTTGAAACTTAAAACTAAGCATAATATTGAAGGCTTATGTCTTAATAGAAATTAAATCCCATGGCAGGTGTCTACAAAAAATTCCATTGGGGTTTCCAAGTTGCTAACATAAAGTTGCTAGCATAACCTTTAGAAGTTTCAATAGATTCTATAAGAAGAGAAGAATTGGTAGATTACCTAACTTCATTGGGTAGTGTGTATGCATGAGGGAGCTTTCTATGACTCGAGATGCATGCCACCAAGTAAGAGAGAGTGTCTAAGAAGGTTGAGGGTTCCAATTTTCTTTCCCTTGGTAGAAGCAGAGTAGCTCAAGATTTCTTCTCTTAGTCCCTGTGTCATAATGTTATGAAACAAACTCCAAAAATAACATAATAATAGAAGGAAGAGATAAATCCATGCCTTAATAATGATAAAGAGTCAAAGAATAATATCCACTTCAAGGGTGGAGAGTCATTTTACAATATATCCAATATACAAGATAAGATGCATATACAAATGAATCTCCTTTATTATAAATAGGGATAAAGTGAGCATGATTTAACCTACCACCAATCTGACCTAACCATCACTAATAAACCAATAATAAATGTGTTAGGGCCTTAACATAGCCCATCTCTTTTAAAAAATATTTTCCCTCAAAGCTTATAATTAAGGGTGTTTCTTCATGAATTTCTCATTTTCCCATGTAGCTTCTTCTGGAGGCATATTCTTCGACTTAATTAGGTACTCCATAATGGTTTTATTCCAAAGAGATATAGAACGTCGATCTTCAACTTTTTCTTGTTGAAGAATCAACTTCCCTTCTTCATCTAATTCTGCAAGTTTTGCTTGCACTAGCATAGTTTGTCCCAAAACATGTTTTAGGAAAGATACATTAAAAACCCTAACATGCAAAATCTAACTCATACGCCACTTGTCCAATATTGTGAATAATATTGTAGGGTCCATAAAATTTTGGAGCTAATTTCTTATTCTTATTTTGTTTGAGAATAGATTGCTTATAAGGTTCTAGTCTCAAAAATACCCAACCATCCTCCTCAAATTGTCTTTCACTTCGATGTTGATATGCTTGCTTATTCATCCTATTTTGTGCCATTTGAATATTTTCCTTAAGAATTTTCAAAGTTTCTTTAGTACTCTACATATGTGACTCTATTT
Organism: Picea glauca; assembly: GCA_000966675.3. Classification (NCBI taxonomy): domain Eukaryota; kingdom Viridiplantae; phylum Streptophyta; class Pinopsida; order Pinales; family Pinaceae; genus Picea; species Picea glauca. Next base: position 33,017 of record JZKD02S2240847.1, read on the forward strand.
CCTATACTTTAGACTGGTTCTGAAAAAACTATGAGATACTAGGAGCCGAATATCCATAAATGGATTCAAATGGGGACATCTTGGTAGATGTGTGATAGGTGGTATTATACCACCATTATTCTAGAGGAGGCCTCTTCACTCCTTGAGATTTATTGTTTGATGAATATCAACATAAATAACCCTCTAAACAATTGTTAACTATTTATATTTGACCATCTATTTATGGATGATATGTTGAACTCATAGATAGTGTTGTTCCACTCATATTCCATAATTATTTCAAAAACATTCCTATGAATTTTGGATCTTTGTCACTTACTATTACTTTAGGAAATCCATGAAGTCTATGAATTTCCTTTGTGAACATTTCTGCCACTTGACTTTCCATATATGTACTTTGAATTCCATAAAAATGTGTATATTTTTTGAGTCTATCCACGACCAAAAAAGTTACATCCTTACCTTCTTATTTTGGTAAACATGTAATGAAATCCATTGATATATCTTCCCATATATGACTAGGTATGTGTAAATGATGAAGCAATTATGTAGCTCTTACTATCTCTCCTTTATTTCGTTGGAAAACATGACATTCTCTTACAAAATTTTTAATATATTTCCTCATTCCTTCCCAAAAAAAATATGGTTTTATTCTTTGATATGTTTTAAGGAACCCTGAATGTCCTACCATCAAAGATTCATGAGACTCCCTTAATATTTGTTACTTAAACTTTGATTGAGGGGATAAAAATATTCTACCCTTGTACTAAAGCATATCTCTCTTCCACTCCCAATGTTCGATAGAGTCCAACCCTTCATTTATACGTTGTATTTTTTTTCTAGTACTATTGTCATTTTTCCATTCATGGCAAGCTTATTCCAACCGAGTGGAAGATGTAATGGAATATAAACTTAAGGCTTCTTACATTTTGGAAAGGGCATCTGCTACCACAATGTCCTTCCCCCTTTTGTAGATTATTTCAAAATCAAACCCTTGCATTTTTGCTACCCATTTTTGTTGTTCTTCCGATGATAATATTTTCTCCAAAAAGTACTTTAGTCTATCATGTAGATTCCATGTTATTGAATGCAATTTGTTTTCTATTTTGTTTTCATATGTAGATTCCACCAAGTCTTTTCCCTTGAATTGTTTACTTTTAAAATCCAATGGTCTCCCTTCCTATGTCAATACCACTCCATTTCCTTGTCCTAATGCATCACATTCAACTATGAAAGTTTTACCAAAATCATATGTTTCCAATACTGGTAGAAGACATGGCATCCTTTAAGAGATAGAATGCCAAGGTAGCATCTTCATTCCATACAAATGAATTTTTCTTCAAGAGATATGTGAGTGGACCTAGAAGACCCAAAAATCCTATAAGGATATTGATGTTCTTAGTAATAGTCCATTTTGTAATATATTGGATATTTTGAGGGCCCACCTTATCCCCTTCCCTTGAAACAATGTGATTCAAATACTCGACTCCTTATTTCCCAAAAGCACATTTGGATCTTTTTACATACAATTGATTGTTCTCAAGAATTTGTAGGAATTTATCGATATGTTTAATGTGGTCTTCCCAATATTTTATATAGATAAGTATATCATCAAAGAAAACCAGCACAAAATTATCAAGTTGTGGTCATAATTTTTTGTTCATAAGGATTTGAAAAGTAGAAGGAGCATTGGTCAACCTAAAAGGCATGAACAAGAGCTCATAGTGCCCTTCATGTTTTCTAAAATCTATTTTTGGAATGTCTTATTTTCTTAATCTGATTTGGTGGTATCCTTTTTTAATATATAACTTTGTAAAATAAGCCACTCCATGAATCTCATATAATATCTCATCAATATTTGGAATAGGGAATTTATCCTTGATGGTTAGTTTGTTTATATCTCAATAATCAGGACACATCCTCCAAGAATTATATTATTTTCTCACCATCACTATTGGAGTTGAAAACTGAACTCATCCTTGGTTGAATAATACCTTAATCCAACATGTCTTTCACCATTTTCTCAATCTCCCCATTTTGTTGATGAGGATATCTACAAGTCATTTTATTAGGAGGAGTAATTCCATGTATTAGTTCAATTTGATGTTCATGATATCTAGATGGAGGTAGCCCCTTAAGAATTTCTTGGAAGGCCCTATGGTGCTTTTCCAAGGTGAATTTTAATTCCTCTAGAATATTTTCATCTTCATGTTTTATTTCCATAGAATAAATTCTAACCATAAATCCCCTACTACCCATTTTTAGGAGCTTTTCCATTCTATGATAATTGATGACCTAATAAGGTGCATATTTAACCCTTTGAGTTCATATTGAATTCCTTCCTATTCAGAACTCATGAATAACTCATTATAATTTGTAGAAATTTTACTTAATGTTTTCAACCATTGAATCCCCAAAACAATATATACTCCTCCAATGGGAATGGCATACATTGGTCTTTCTAAGTTATATTCTCCCATAATAAGTTTAATGTTGTGGCATTTTCCTAGACAATCAATACTCCCCCCATTAGCAACCAAAACTTGAAAATCTATCACTGGATACACAAAACAATTGAGGCACTTTGCTAATATTTTATCAATGAAGTTATGGGTACTACCTAAGTCAACGAGAACTATGACCTTTTTTTTCTTAATGTATCCTACATTCTTTAGGGTTTGAGGTGTTGATAAACCTGACAATGCATGAACAAATATTTCACACATGTCAATGTTGTGTATAATTCCTACATCTTTTTCTTTCTCTTTTAAGTTCACAAGTTCTTCCTCATTCATTTGTGCAAATTCCTCTATTTCCTCTTCATCATTATTCTCCAAAGTGAACGATTTTGTTTCTTGGAATTTATGCACTTTTGACCATTATCTATTACAACCAAAGCATATTCATTTTTCTCTTTCGTCCTCTATTTCCTTCAGTGATATTCATGTTGGTTGAGGTAGGGTTTCCTTATGAGCCCAAAATCTATTTTTGCTTCATGCATATGTTCCAATGGTAGACTTGTGTGTATACCTATTCTTGGCTTGAATATGATGAGAAAAAAAAATAGCCTCCATAATATTTTCAAGATGTTTTAAGAAAAGATTATGTTTAATGTCTTCTTTTAAACCACCCATGTAAGCTTCCAATGGATATTCATTACTTATGGTATCCACCCTTGTGTCCAACACCTGAAATTATAAATTGTAATCTTCAATATCACCTAAGTGTTTGATTCTTGTCAATTGACTAAAGTATTTTTGTTCCCAAACTTTTCCATATTATGTTTCTAAGTCTCTTTTAAATAAACTCCAAGTATATTGATAAGAATGGGAATTCCTTTTAAATTCACACTGATACCATTGATAGGGTTTTATCTCAAAGTACAAGGTTGCTAAGGAAATCCTTTGCTTATCATCCATAATATTATGTAGTTCAAAGTATGGCTCAATTTGGTTCACCCATATAAAGACTTATGTTCCATCAAACTTCTTTAATTCAACCTTGGGAAACTTGACACCCTTAGGAACCCATCCATAATTAACTCCACTATTAGAGTTATGTCCACCTGAAAAATGCTTATTATTGGAAGGTTGTTCAACATAAATACTACCTGTATTTTCATGAGTCTCTTCAGTCATAGTGTCACTTTAAAGAAGCCTCCCATCTAGGTTTTGTATGATATTAGCCAACAAATTTTGTTCCATATGTTCCATCTTCTTTTTCATATGATCCAAATTATTATCCATCTTATTTTCCATCTATTCCCTATTTTCATCCATCTTGTTTTCCATATGTTCCTTATTTTCATTCATATTATTTTCCATTTGGCGTATTTTTTTGTGTGTGTTTACCAAATCATTAGTTTTATTGACCTAGCACTCAATTCATTAAGTTTTTCCCCCAATTTGGATAGTTGGTTATGTATCTCTTATTTTTTTTCATGAGTCATGGATGAGCTTTCTGGAGGTTTAATTGGTGAAATAATTTTTGGAACACCCTAAGCCATGTGGAATAACAATAATAATACTCCTCATGAGTATGAAATTTTTGTGTGTAGTACTCTAATATGTCTTCTCTACAATTCCACGGGTTTGACTAAAATTTGATGTGTCAAGTGAAAGTTATGGTAACTTTCCCAAAACTTGTTGATTCTTGGCCATTTCCAAATAGTGAACTTGTATGCAAATCCACATGTCCAATATTTTAGATATCATTCTAAATTTTTTACTTAAAATACTATGGCTTGTGTTCTTTCCAAATGAATTGGTGGCATTCAATTTGGACTTTCCAAGCTTCATATATGACACTTCTACAATGAACACATATTTGAGACTAGTTTTAGAACTAGTGAAATAAC
>JZKD02S2240858.1:0-11700 GCA_000966675.3 Picea glauca
CTATTTATATTAAGGAAGTTTTGTTGGGTTTTATTCCCCTAGAGGGTTTCCCAGGATAAATGATGTGTCTCTTGTGAATGTGTATTTCTCAGTAATCTTGTTCTTATGTTGCTATTATCTATTGAAATGCAAAGAACTATAATAATGGCATAAAAATTAACACAAATAGAGGTGGTAAATAGAAGCTTGGGAAATATTTTAAGATGTCTAGTAAGTGAACCTCCCAAACAGTGGGATCAGGTACTTTCACAAGCAGAGTTTGCATATAATGGTTCACCTAATAAAAGCATGGGATTAAATCCATTTTAGATTTTGTATGGAATGCATCTTAGAGGAATTTATGAGTTAAGGAATCTAGGAAAAAAATAAATTAGAAGTGCTAATGGATAATATTTTGCAGTGAGCATGCAGGAATTGCAGGAAAGGGTCAAGCAACAGTTACAGGACAACAACAACAAGTACAAATAGAGGGAAGATTTTAAGAGAAGACAGTTGGATTTTGAATTTGGAGACTTGGTCATGGAACACCTCAAAAAAGAAAGGTTTCCTAGAGGGGAATATAAAAAATTAAAACTTAAAAAAATTGGGCCATGTAAAGTGTTGAGAATTTTTTTCTCAAATTCTTATGAAATAGAACTTTCGAGTAACCTTGGAATTTCTCCAATCTTTAATGTATCAAATTTGTATCCTTTCAAGGAACCAACAGATAATTTCACAGATGCACCTGACAGTGATAACTTTTAGACCATTGACTGGGAGAAACAACTACCTATAGCACAACAGAAGCAGATTGAATCTATTTTGGACCAAAAAGTAGTAAAGAAGACAAGGGGTAAAGAGTATTTTCAGTACTTGATCAAGTGGAAAGGACAACCACTTGAAGATGCAGGTGGATGACAATAGAAAAAATATCTAAGTATGGTACAAGTATTGAAGAACTAAACCAACCAGCCCAAGGACAGGTTTATTTTCTTCCCCAGGAATCTGATGTAGGAGCATCTTCTACAACAATTTAGTAATTGACCTTCTACAGAATCTTAGGAACTTTATGAGAAGAAGTCATTTTCCTCATTGTAATTGTTTTTAATTGTTTTCCTAAGTTGTAATAATCTAGGGTGTTCGAGAAGAAGACATTTTTTCCACGAATGTAATAGGAGGTAGAAGAATTAGGAATTATGTTTGGATCTGATCCTATCTTTCAGGATCATAATCGAGTTGTTTTAAGCTAATTAGAGTCTTTGTGTAATTTTAGTCGGATTTGATCCCATCTTTGTGGATTGGATCGATCTGGTCTCTATTGTATTAAAGGTTAGATAGACGAGACCTGAGTGTGGTTGAGTGAGTGGGAAAAGTGAAGAGTGAGTGTGTGAATTGTGAGAGAAGCCAGAAGGAACTGAGTTTCATGTTGTAACCTTATTTCCTTCGATCATTTGAATAAATGACAGTTGTGAATTCATGCTCCTATATAGTTTGGATTGATTTCATACGTGTTAAAGAAGCAACGAAAAATTGTTTGGTGACTACATGTGAAAGGATTCCGTGTAAAGGGGCTCCAAATATGAACCAAAATCTTGTCAAAATCCATGTGTGTTTATGTTTTGAGGTGTGGACAGTCAAGATTGAATCAGGAGGGTTAGATCATAGGTCCACAATATTTCTGCACATCCGTGTTTTTTGGTTTCTTGGCTTTGGAATAGGCTCGAAATCATGAATTCCCATGGTCTGATGGCCGAGATATGTGGTATCCATTTACTCATCCACGTGGTTCCACACATAGTTCCGACATGGCCCACACATTAAACTCTTTATAATAAACAACCTACAGAGATTAAATCTTCAAATACAAAGATCGGTGACCCTCGTCACAGCAAACCACGACCATCATAGGTTTTAAGGTGTTGAAGTACATAAAAAAATCTCGACGTCCCAATGCTGAGATACGTCAGACTGACGTCAAGTTCCGTGGTGGACCCACGATTTGTATTGAGTTTTGATTAAGGACAAATCAACGACCCAAATTGGATTCGTGATCCATATCAACGATCAATATGTGAACCTTTGTAGTTTATCCTGTGGTTCTTAGCTTATGGTCATATGATAAATGAGCTTAGCATCTGAATTTAAGCCTCGGTTCCAACATATGGTCACATAGCGAAAGGAAAAATCTTAGCACCTGCACGAGGTAATTTCAATTTTTTCTTTTAATTTGAATTCTTGTTCAATTAATGAACTCTACAGAACTATTGGAGTTCTAAGAGAGAGAACCAGTCTGGATTGGTCGTCACTAAGTGTTGGCTAGACTACAAAAGGTAAATATTGCATCTTTGTACTTAGAAATTGATCAATTTGTCTAGTATCGATGGCTTTGTGATCACAAAAAGAACTATATTGTCTCTTGTTCTATCTTTACTGAAGAAATAGTATCACATTATGGAGACAGTGTGAGAAATAGCTTCTTAAGTCAATTGCCAAGGATAAGGAAACAAAGATCAATTATAAAGTTGATTCAACCGTTTTAGAGGTTGAGTCTTAGAGGGAAGGATATTCCAAAGGATAAATTGGTGGATATATTTATGGGTTCATTAAAGGAGAACATTTAACATGAGGTACATATTTTTAGCCTAAATCATTAGACAAGGTTTCCAGCATGGAGAATAGAGTTAAAGTTTAAAATATGGCTACTAAAAGAGTTGTCGCTAACACCTGCAACGATCACACTACTCTCTCTCTTAATCTCACTCAACCTACAAGGTTAACATCTCAAAAAATGGATGAAATCAGAGCAACGGGTCTATGTTTCAATTGTGATAGTAAGTATAGTGAGGGGCATAAGTGTGGCAAGAAAAAATATTTTACATAGATTTCAAAGAAGAACAAGAGCTAGAACATTCTCAAGATATAGAAACAATGGAGACTATTCCCACCATATCTTGTCATGCTTTAGCGGGCATTAGCACTAACTACAAACTCTCAATCTAGAGAACTATGTCAAGAAACAAAAGGTCACAATATTGATTCATTGTGGATGTACACACAATTTCATTAACCACAAATTAGTGAAAAATATCAATTTTTTTATATATCTAGTACCATAATTTCAAGTAATGATTGCATATGGAGGCACTATAAACTATGCAAAGAAGTGCCATCGTATTAAGATTAATATGGGGAATTATTTCTTGGACACCCCAATAATTGTAATCCCAATGGATGGTGTTGATGTGGTCTCAGGGATCCAATGGTTAAAACCATTGGGAACAATGCTATGAATTTTCAAGAGCTTTTCATAAGATTTCTCTCAAAAGGAAAGGAAATTGAATTAATAGGTATGCAAGGGAGACCATCTAAAGTGATAAGCTCCAACAACATGTCAAAATTGGTTAAAAAGATACACTCAAGAGTAATTGCACAATTGTTTTCACTAGATGTTTAATTCTCTAAGCCCTCTCTGCCCTTGGATCTCCAAAGAGTTATTAACAATCATTCCAAGGTATTTGTCGATAATTAAAAATGTCTTCCACCTATTCGAGAGCATGATCATGTTATTCATCTCATTCTAGGGAGATTTCCTTCTAACATTTGACATTACAAATATCCTTATGCTCGGAAGATTGAGATTGAACACATGGTATGAGATATGTTAGAAGTTGGGAACGTTAAACCAAGTCAATAGGGAACATCATATTTGACATGTGCAAGATGTTGATCAATGAATAGGATGTGAACTTCATTTTTGTTTGAAATTAATAGCCAATAAAAATTTGGATATTGTGTGTATAATATAATCTTCTTCTATAGCCCCGAGGGTTAGCTCAAGTTATCATGAGCCAAACGTAATATCTCTCCCTTGAATTCGAGGAGGTCACAGGTTCAACTCTCTTGATCTCCTAGGGGCTAGGCTCCATAATCAAGGTGAGCAATTTACCTTTTTTACCATCCATGTATCATGGGGAAGTACTCGAAGGGTTTTCCACAAGGTTTTCCCAGAGAAAAAATATATATACAAATTTCTTCTAGCAAAATTTTATTGGATATCAATAATTCATGAATTATAAGAAATATAATATCTTACTTAAATCTATCCTTTGTGATGTAGTTTATAATCATCTAGAGAGAAGACTTAAGCCTAATATTGTCTAATAACTTCAACCGCCATTTCTTTTGTTAGTTTTACATGGATCTTTTGACCAATGCAAAATGCAACATAGCTAGAGGGATAAGGGGTATTTATCACAATAAAATTCCATCTCTTCCTATATAAATCTTGATGTGGGATTTGTTACCCCCCCCCCAATGCCTAGGGGTAACTAAAGAGATGGTGTCTTGAATCTTGCAGGTAGCAGACATGGAGTGTCAAGAGTGACATTGACTAGCAGATCCCACATTAAGAAAATAGAGCCCCTCCTTTTCAAATTAAACAACACCACTCATTGTCGACAGCAAAGCAGTGTCCACTACATCAGTTTGTCCCCAGAAGACAACAAGTCTTGTTTCATGAGGTAACAAGTGTAGTCTCATGGTAAGTGTCACTTTAACATTTGAGGCATTTGAGCATGTTGCAAAGAAGCATTTCTTGATTATGGAATGTTTGCTTGGAAGTTATATCTTTTTCCTAATTTCATCTTGGTGGTTGTCATGGTATCCTAGTAAGTTGGTCACCCTCGGGAAAAGGGTTTCTACTGGGGGGTTTCCTTGAAGGTTCATCGTACCATTCCCACTCATAGTTATGACTCCCCACACTTCTTTCCCTCTATTTATTCATCTTTTGGGTTTTTGGGTTCATTGACCCCAAGAGGGGTTTGTACCTCATTTAATGAGAAGAAGGGGTTAAAGGCTTAGAGGTGTTGTAGTTGACATCACACATAAATGATCGCCCTAAAGTCCTAAGAGTCTTGAAATGCCTCTCTAAAAAAATTAAGGAATTTTAAGTGAAAATAAATAAATAAATGTCTCGCTTGAAGGGGGAGTGCATTGTAAGGTTCTTTTATTTCCATTGCATATAGCACCCAATGTGTTCTAACTTCAAGTGGCATTGTGGTGCTATTTTATTTTCATTGAAAATAACACTTAATGTTAGGACTTAATAAAGAATGTTTTCCAAGGTAGAGTGTGTGGTGCATTTTATTTCTTGTTCGCACCATATTCACTTGAACTTGGAATTGCATGGAAAAGGGAAAATAAAGGACTTGAAAAAAGGTTCCATTGCAAACAAAGAGTAAATCAAGAATGCATCTCACCCTCCACAAAGGCACCCATAAATGAGATAATACGAACCCTTGATATGTCAAAAACCCCATGCCCAAGAGTCTTTCCCCAATCCACCTCATACACATTACATGATCTAGGGAGGGTCTTCCTGGGAAACATTCCTTGACTTGAGGATTTTCCTACCCAATAGGGCACCATGACACCCCTCCCATACCTAAATTTGGCAAATTTTATAAGGACTTTGAGCATTAGTTTAATTTGAAAAAGGGGGATCTAATGCACTTGTTTGGGTAGTTATTTTATTAAATGTGGCTTACTTAGCATGATTCATATGACTTGTGGACCCTTGGAGGCGTACTTGTTTGTATTTGCAGTACCTTGCCCAGTGAAATCTATTCATGAAGAAACTATGCCACTTGGACCTTCATAGGGGCTTGAAAGCTCATAGGATGGATCTCATACCCTGCATGTGGGAGACCATTGATGATGAGCATTGCAACTTTTGAGGACATCTAGCCTCATGAGGAAGGCTTAGGATGATGAAATTCACATGATGTCATCTTGGAGGCTAGGGTTTGATAGATGGTATGGTTCTAGAGGTGGTTTATATGAGGAGACACGTGGTATGGCACTTTTGCACATGAGGGCATGACACATGGCCTTTAGAGGCCCAACGATCTCTTCTTTGAGGCTTGACATTTCACTTTTTATCCCCATGTCACCCTTCTAGGGCATGAAATCACCCTTTTTATGGTTTTGCTTTATATATATTTCATTTTGGGATATTGTAGAGGAAAATGAAGGGGTTTCCCCTCTTCTAATTTGTTGTTGACAAATTTATGTGGACAAATTGGTTAAGATGGCCTCATATAAATAGAGGACCATCTCATTTTATTTTATCATCATCATTACATCTCACCATTTGTGAGAGACAAATTTTCACCCTCTCTTGGACTATCTAGTTCTACTCATGTGACTTGCTTGGAGGGTCAAATCGTGGATGTTTTTGCTGATTTTTGGATGCAATTTCTGCAATTAGGGTTCTATCTTATGCTTTCTTGGTGAGGTAAGTAAAATTTCTTCAATATTATCTTTATGCTATCAATGTTTCATGGTAATTTTACTTTTGCATGCTAGACGTTTTGCTTGGTGAAACCCTAAGAGAGGAGCATAAGTTCTTCCTCCTCTCACAAGGTTAATTTTGTCCAAACATTTTGAAGGAATCCTTGCTAGGCTTAGACTCCTAAAGCTCTAAAGTGATAGCACTTTAGGATTTTATCCCTAGACATTTGGTTTTTTCCTAGTTGAAGTATTAAGAAGGGAGAAAAGGTTGTTAGAGACCAAAAGTGCTTGCACTCTAGCAATCCTTCTCTTCAAGGTTTAAACCCTAAGGCCCTAATGTGTTAGAACCTTAGAGTTTAAGCCCCACCTCTCAATCTCTACTAGTTCAATCTTCAAGTATTATTTCCTTTGTTGTTGTAAAGACTCCATAGCCCTCAAAGGCACTAAGTTTACAACTCTCTTTTGGTGAAATTGATCAACAAACACTCTCTTTCAATTCTCTCTAGCTCTCTACTAACTTTGCTAACACTAACACTCACTAACTTGCTAGAAAACTTCTTGTTGTTGCAAAAGTTTGCTACAACCACCTAAATACACTCTCATTTGTTTCATACACTCTTGAAAAGGTTGCCTCAAATGTTCAGAAATTGCATATAACAATTGGATATTACTCTAGTGGATGTGTGTTAAGTTTACATTGTCAATTGTTTCATTTATAATTCATAATTATTTTTGTTGTTATAATTTACTTATTGTTGTCGTATCATTGTTCATTGTTGCAAATTCATAACAGCCATAGAAATTTCATTGTCTAGTGTCTTCAAGGAGTATTTATTGCATGTTTGGACTTGGAAATAATCATATATTTTATATAAAGTGTTATTGTTTAGGGATGGTACTCAAATAGCTTCATACTCCTTCTATTTCCTTGACCTAAACTTTTCTTTAGGTGATAAAGAGACGGGGCGGTAGGCTTGTCTACAATACTTGCTACGTTGATCCCTTGAGGTCACCGGTGAAGCCTCCCCTGTGGTGGACCTCTTCCATCACTAAAATGATGAAATTTGTTACTAAAGTGACAGTGGTAGGACTTTCCATAGCTATGCAAGTTTTAGGTCATGTGTAGTGGGCTTTGCACAAGTTCAAATCCTACGATAACATTTTGGCACCATTTCCGGGTAGGATTGATCCATTCTCCTTAGCGACATTATCTTTGGTAAACTTTTCTCGAAGCCCTTATCTCTCAAGTTTACCAGGTGACTCCACTAAGGGAAGTTTCCTTACCTTCCTTTGATGATCCTAGAAAGATCATCTTGTGACTCCATTAACACCTTTTGAGTTGTTTGTTTCCCAAGTAATGGTATTATGGCTTTCCAATAATGGTTTCCTTGTATTGATTTTGAAAGGATCCCTAGATAACCAAACAAGTATAAGGACGGATGGTCAGAGAAATTTCCAAAATTCGAAGGATTGGTTGTTAATCATGTTGTAAAATTCTTGAAATACATACAGGGTATGGGGGAACATGAATATGTACAGATACAACGGTTTGTAGTCTCCCTATCATTTGATGTTCAAGATTAGATCAAAGACAATTGCAAACCAAAAACCATATCTTCCCTCATAGATCTCATTAGAAAATTTCTTGAGTACGGGGACTCACAATCTCATACCTATGAGGACATTTTCAAGAACTCACAGTAGCCCTTAAAAGGGAGACTTTCTTACCAGATGTTTTTATAAGAAACACTAGGGAATCACACCATGACCGAGAAGAGAATTCCATTGGGGGTATTCATCCTCATAAAGATGATACATTGATGATTGCTTCTCTTGTTGAGGATGAAGAACCAGAACAATGTGAGGAATTCTCCCAAAGATTGAAGGAAAGTGTCAGAGAAGATAAGAAGCTTTGCAAGGAACTAGTTGATCAATGCCAAGATGTACATTTGTTGATTGACCTTTATACACAAAAAAGAGAAGAGCATGACCTTGCAATTAACCAATATGTGAAATGTTTCAATGTTTTAGCATAGAAAGAGCTTGCTAAGGCATACTTCCGAGTAAAAACACAGTGTGCTAGCATACGAGAGAAGTATGGTCAACCTTAAGTTTTATCCAAGATATTGGAGTTAAACGTGGAGGGAGAAGAATGGGATGATTCAGAAGATGCAAACCTTGATGAATTTCCCCTTCCAAACAAACAAGCAAGTGATGAAGAATTTATTAACAAAGAACCTCCATATCTTGAGCATGCCTTGGATGAAAGCCTTGAATATCATGCATCTCCAAGGAAAGAGCCTGAGGAAGAAGCTTTTGAAGAGGGTTACCAAGCCCTTGAAGATGAGCAAGAATTACCTTATGATTTTGTTGAAGACAACAAAGACTTGATTGAAGAACGAGAGTCTGAAGAGGTGAATCATGAGGAAGATTATTGAGAAGAACATGAGTTTCCTTGTGAACATGCCAAAGAAAAACACTTTGATGAAATACATCATGTTGAAGACCTGATCCACAAAGAGGCTCCTCATGAAGACAAAGCCTCGGTATTTTCTCCTCCACTTGATAAAGACATCCAAGCCTCCATTTCTCTTGCACAAGAAGAAAAGAGTGTGGTAAGTTATACTCATTTCCAAGACTTCGATGATGCTCTATTCTATGATTTGGAAAGTGAAGAAGTCTTAGAGGAACCATTGGATGAGTTAGAGCCTTCATGTTATGATAAAGGTTATGATGTGATTGAGAATATTGATGAGTTTATACATGTTGTAAGACATAAATGGGATGTGATTTGTCCTGGTGAAGATCTCATTTATGACATCGAAGGTCATTTTCAATTGTAGCATTTACAACAACCATATGTGATTTCTATTGATTCAAATGTTTGACAATAAGAAGATAACACGATTACAAATTTGTTCCAACCACCCAGGGATGACCTATTGCAGCATTCTCACAATGTTTTTTGGTCATACCCTGGGGGTTTGATACATATTCTTTTGAGCACTTGGATTTACTCTATGAAGAAAATTTTCAACCATTGTTGTACTCTGATTTTGATAAGGGTAAGGACATGATTTTCCCTAAGCAGGATTTTTGTGACAAGACTTTCCAGCCTTATCCCTTTTCACCTTACTTTCGTACTATAGATATGGTTGGTAGTTATCCTCATGATAGTCACTTGCATCTAGGACAGAGTTGTTTTCAACCTATGTTTTGTTGTGGGGGTTTTTCAGTTTCACATATGAGACCAACAAACTTTGGGGTGGAAGAAAAAAAAAATCTCAAGCCCTGGTTTTACCTCTTACCGTGTGCCCTCTTCTTCCATGGGCAGCCTTAGAGTTTTCCTTAGGTTCCTTCTCATCCCTTCTCGATCTACAAGTGTTGGCTTGATAACTGAGGATGAGGATCTTCCTTCATCTAATTCTTTTGGCCTTGTCCTGGGATGGATAGGGCAAGGTTGTGGTGATACCCACTTGCATGACTTTATCCCTCCCTCCCACCTCCATGAGTTAGATTTTATGATTGGATATGATATAATGGTTGTTGATATTATGTAGTTGTGGGAGGTATTAACCTCCACGTGTATCCTTTGACAAGACTAGAATATTCTCGGAAGTAAGAGAAACCCTAAAACGTTGGATCATAACCCTAGGAAACAAGTCGTCTCAAGAGAATATTTAATATTGAGTTATTAGCGTCTAGAAAGAGAATTCGACCCAATAAAGTGAGATAGAGCAATATAAATAGAGGGCGCTAGAGCTCATTTGTCACTCTCACTCTCACAACTGCATAAGGACTAGTGGTGCGCAAGTTTGGAGAGGGAGTGCAGTTGTAGCTGCTGCAACTGGTATTTTGGATTTGGTTGGACTTTCTCTTGGTTATGGTTTGGAATTTATGCTTGGTTTTTGGTTATTCTTGCTTGGTGCGCTAACCTTGGAAAAAGGTGCGCTAGCCTTGGTTGGCTATTGGTATGCTACCGGAATTATTTTGTATGTCAAGGTTAAGGTGCTTGGGGGTGGCCTTTGTGCCTATGGTTGGGTGACAATATTGCTATATTGTCTATGGAAAAACAAGAACATCCCTTTATTTCTAACAAGTTATGGGCCCACACTATCTTCAGATAGTCTAACCATTGGAAGATAGATTGGGAAGTTATTTTTTAAGATCGTTATGGCACCAGTTATAGTTGCAGCTAAGTTTTATGATTATGTGGTTGCAACAAACCCTAACCCTTGTGTTAGGACACTTATGATGAAGCATTTGACCTAATTCCTTGACATCCTAGTGCACCCTAGCCTAGCGCACCTCTTGGTACTCTCAGCCATCAAAAACGTCAAGTTTGAATCTTTGGTCAAAGTCAAAGTCAAAGGTTGACTTCTGGTCAAATTGATTTTATGGTCAAAGTTGAAATTTTAGAGTTTCTAGCTTGTTCTAATCATTGAATATTTTAATTTAGTTTCTAATCTCTTCTCAAGATGGTATCTAGTTTCAGATTGGAAGACAAGTTGAACGATGCTACAAGGTTTCAAAGGTATGCACTTGTATATGTTGTCTAAGTTATATCATCTAGCAAAACATGAGTGTGTTTGTAGGGAAAGTACTAGAGATCTTGTCCAACACTATAATCATGGATTCAGTGCATTTATAAGAACAAGAGCACCCTCCATAGCATTTAAGGCTTCAGGTTCTAGGTTTGATTAAATTGTTAAGCTTCAAATTTGTGTATATCAAAGGTGATAGTTACTACATTACAAATTGTGAAAGAAATCTTTGAAAGATTATATTATTTCTAGGTGCAATGAATATTGGTCTGCATATGAATACAACTGATATAGATGCTTATTTTACTTGTTCGCAAGTTGAACTAACATCTCCTCTAGATAGATATTCATGTTTGTTCTTGTTGTTCTTGTTCTAGGGAGGTAACCTTGTGAAATATGTTTGATGAACAATCCTTGTAGAAGTTGTTATAGAAGAAGTTTATAAGGATGACACAACTACCAGATGGGCAGCAATCAGAACATATAGAAACAAACTTAAAGAGACTCAGAGGATTCAGACTCGAAGGAAGTCATAAATCAAAATAAAACTAGAACATTCTTGTGACACTTTGTAGAAAGCAAAGAGAGATACAGCAGACAAAAGCATGGATTTTCTCAGATGGAGGGATTTGATCAAAGAATTCCAAAAGAAGAGCATGCATATTTCTCATTCGAGCATGAAGTCGGGATTAGGAGGGAGGTAATCCCAAACAATATTATCCATTAAAGAATATGTGAATACCATGAAGTATATGTCCATGTTCTTCATTGGAAGTAGCATCCATGATAAGAAGCACTCAGTTTGAATCTAGAATAAATCCTCTTCAAAACAAATCCTTGAATATCCTTGGTTGTACATCTACATTTATGTTCTTGTGGTGGAATG
>JZKD02S2240869.1:10409-21282 GCA_000966675.3 Picea glauca
GGTTCCATACAGAACGGGGACTGGTCAGTGTGGATTTAGTTTTAATAGGGAAATCCAATATTGGTTATTGTTCGATTGTGGCAATACATTGAGCTTGTGTGTGAAGTTAGGGGTATACTCATTAATGAGATCAATTCTCTCCTCGTTGGACCTCTGACATTGCTCTTTGTACTCAATTGAGGGATAACCTCTAGAGGGCCAAAGTTTAGACTATATTTCTTTATTTGCAATCACTTACACACACATTTTGCACTCATAAGTGGTCTTGCAATTATCAAGCCACTTCACAATAAGCCCACGAACTAAACAACTCACCTTAATAATAAAACTGTCAAGAGCATACACAATACATCTTCATTTCAGCAGTAGCTCACATTTCACACCAACCTTTCATATTATTGGCAATGGTCTTATATTGCTTATCATTTACTTTTCGAGCACTTGTATCTGCTTTGATTATTGTATCTCTTCCATGCAAGTACTTTACATGATTTATATCTCTATCATAAACAAATCTCATTTATCTGTCAGATAAACTGCTAGAACAGATTTACTTGTATCTTGCTCTTGTTTCGAATAAACTCCTAGATTTCCTTTTTGTACTTAGCTTACTTAGCCTTAGTTATTTTTTAGGGACTACCCCCTTTGGCTTTGCTAGGAGTTGGCCTAGACGGAGGAGTCGAGAATCAAGTGACAACGCCTCGACTCGAGACTTGCTCCCAAGGACACACCCAATGGATTGAAGATTTCTTCCACATGACCCGAGATGTGTATAAGGCGGAAACACCAAGGATGGATGAATCGATGGACAATTTGTGTGGCTAAAATGACTCTTTTTTTCTTGTTTTTGACTCCTTTTTCCCTCTTTTTTAGCATATGTAAGCACCTAGGACCACAACACAACCACTCAATTAAGCATAAATGGAAAAAACTTGGGAACAATCATAAAAGTTCAAGTCAAAGGAAACTTTGAACTTATTCACCTAGGAGAAATTGGAAAACAAATGGAAAGACGTGGGACTGGGAAAAACCCTATAATTTCAATTTTCAGAGTGGATCTTATTCACCTAGGGGAAAGGGGAATGCAATAACTTGGCACAACAATGAAATCTACCTAAAAGTTCAAAAACAGAGGACAACTGAACTTATTCACCTATTTTCTCTATAAGTCCAGCTGAACTTATTCACCTATTTTCTCTAGAAGTTCAGCAGAACTTATTCACCCAAAAGACTTCGACTTTTTTTTTTGGTACTTGGACTATAAGTTTCTGCTGCTATTAAATATTTTGGGGTTTACTAATTTTCTTAAAGCCATGGAGGCATTAGATTTCTTCTTTGTTTTAAATTTCAGCAAATTTCCCATGTTTCTGAATCTTTACATCAGGGTTGAGATTGCAGTCCATGCATGGCAATATCAAGTATCTTTTCCAACGTCTGGCGTAATTTCGACTCTTCATTGCTTATTAATTTTGTATGTTTCCTCTCATCCCCACATCACACATCTATTTGTAAATTCAATAAATTCAGCTATGGCTTCCCTTCTTATCACTATTGTTTTCTGACTAAAGTTTAATGCCCACATTGTTTTTTGAACCTGAACTATTGCCTTTGACTATACCCAAATCTCTTACTCTCTTACCTTAATGTCTGTATCCTTACGCTCAGCTCGATATTGGTGGGTAAACATAGAATCATCATTCAGGAGCTTGTTGAAAAACTGCTCTGCCGTACAAGGGAAATCTTCCTGGGATAAAAAACAGGCATCCAACTTACAAAATCAGTTAATTTATGGCTGAAATAAACAAGTGACATATCCAAGACAATCCGACCTGGATAAACTCACCTTGGTGATTATAGGAACCAAAACATCCTCCTTAATGAAAGGTTGGAATGTTTTATCAATGTCTTGAAGTGTGGTGTCATCTTGGGAGGCTGCCATCAACTCAATGGTTTTATGAGAGGCCTTAATTGAGCTGCTATGTGCACGTAAAGCAGACTGTTCTTTTTCCTGTAATTTATAACCACAGTCCAGTGTTAAAGGGGCTGATATTCAGAAAGATAAAAATGTATTCTTTATGAAATCATGGAAGGTGCAACTTCTACCAACTATAAAATTATCATTTATGACTACTTGATTATGTTAACAGCTAGTGTTTTATGCAGATGCATATGATAAAAATAAGGTGCTCAGCTAAGTAGCCCAAAAAAGGGTATGCCTATAAATACTCGGATCCCTATAAATCTCAAATTGCCGGGTGTTGACATAAAAATTAGAAGTTCAAAACCAAAAGTGATAATTTGGTAGCATCTACTGGTAACATCAGTGATCACAATTAAAAAATTCAAATAATATTTATGAATTAAAAGAGAAAAAGAACTTTGGTGAATATGCTGAAAATAATTGAAACACTAAAACATTTCCAAGGAGTTTCTCTAAAGTGGATATGTCAAATAGGATTTGCTTTAGAATGTGGAACTTTGTCAACATGCAAGACTATCAGAAATGATCTTGTATGAATTTTATTTGGACCCTGAAAGTAGTGAGTATTAGTACTTATGGGCCATGACTAAACCATCTACACTAATAATAAAAGCTGAAAAATGAGTTATACATATTATGGACTTTGGAGTAGTGAGTGTTACCACTCATTTTGACAGGGGGTAACCCTAGTTTACTTCTTCACTATCCCTTGTATGTTTGAACTTTGGACAGCTGGGACAGACATTTGCTTGTTTTCATGAGTTGGGAGGGTCTGATGACATATGGAAGGACCATATGATGTGGCATCTTCTTAGGTAGTTGGTTTCATCCAGATTCTTGGACATCTTGATGTTTCTTCATGCAGTTCACACTTATTGAGGTAGTTCACGGTTCCCAAGGCATTCATTAAAATTATTTTCAGCTATTTTCCGTGTGCTAGGGCTTTTCATGCCATGCCACGTTCCAGATTTCTGAAAGCTCACCTTATTCACTCACTTTGAGGCATGGTCCACTTCATCTGACAGAACGTCCACCTTGGAGTTTGCATGGAGTTTTCATTAAGCACATATGGGCTTGTTGGACCAATCTTTGATTGGTAGAGGACGTTGGCATAATTTAAGGATGATGATTGCACCTTGTTGACTTCACATTTGACATCATATATTGCTTGTGGAGCTGATTTAGAGGAGGCCGTCCACTTGTAGAGGGCTAATTTCATAGCTTGTGGAGACCCTTCTCATTGGAAGACATGTGCCCACGTTGGAGGATTCTGGGGATTTACATTGCACTTTTATGGAAGGTTTTTGACCTTGAATGTGACTTATGAAGCTGTTTTGGAGGAACTGCCCCCTTTGGACGGTTTTATTTCATGAATTGAGGAATCCCATATTTCCACCTTGGAGGAAACTTAAAGGGGTTGACTTACACGTTTTGAGGAGTTGGTGGAGCATCTACACACTTTGGGGGCCTTTGGAGGCTAACCTTGCCCCTTGCATCCACATTCTTTCTTCTTTAGAGGGGACGCATTTCTCTCTTGGGCTATTTTCAACTTGATCATTGTGCATGTGGCTTCACCACACTATTTTATTGTTGTTTTAGAGTAATTGGTTGTAGGAAAATTGAATTTTACTTTTCTTAGCCTAGATCTAAGGATCTCTCATGAGATAATATTATTTTATTGTAAAGGAACTTGAGAATCACTCTATAAATAGAGATGCCCTTCCTCATTATCACTCATGGTTCTATTTTTGGAGCTCGCACTCCTTGGAGAATTTATGGTGTAAGGGGTTCTTTCTTTGTGGATGAATGTTGTCCAATTCTTGAAGCTTCTCTATCTTGGTTACTATTTGGCGCTTAAGGATTAATGGTGAAATGTTCAAGTTGTCTACAAGCCCTCATGTTCGATCCATTTGAGGGGTAAGTTTACCACTTTGAAGGAAGATGTTCCACGGTTCCCTTCCTTCTTTATTTGTTGGTTTGGTGATTACTTTCTACCATGATTCACTTTTCCTTTGATTCCCTAGCAAAAGTATCAAGTAAGTTCATCAAATCATAATTGATCTTGTTGGTGAAGGTTTTTCCATTAAGGCTCCCTTCTTGTAGACCTTGATATTCATTGTTAATCTTGATTGGGTGAAGGATTATTCTTCCTATTGGTTCTAATCCCCAAGCCCCCTCCTTGAATGAAATAAGCCAACTCTTTGGAGGGTTTCTTCTTAACCTCATAAAGTATTTGATTCACCTTGACTCCATTGCCCTAGTTGGATTTGGCACCAATCTCTATCCCTTCCATCACTTATTTGAAAACCCTAAAAACCTCAAAACTTTGTTTTACTAAGGCTACTCTCAACTTCACCTTGTGCCTCATTGCTTGGTCTTAGTAATCCTACTAGGGATAACCCCCTTGAGCCAGAGGAGACTCGACCTAAAGTGAAGAGGATAGGTTACTGAGGTGACAGTGGTGATCGTCCTAATAGTTGCCCTTGAGTTGTACCCAGTGTATTAGGTATTTTATCATGAAGTACAATTTCAGTAGTAACATTTTGGCATCATTGTTGGGGATAAAGTCCATCCTCCCGAGAAATTTGAAGATCACAGATTTGTGAGAGTGTTCTATTGAAGATATCCTTCTCACATGGTGACTCCATTAAGGGGCAAAGTCCTTGTTTCTTAAAGTTTTTGAAGACTTTGTTGGATGAGAGGTGAGCACATCCATCAATGTGAAGACTCTTGAAGAAAAGCTCATCTTGGCTACTCCATCCTCTATATTTGTACAAGGTATGATCATTGTTCATTTCAGATTTTCATTTTCATCCTGTTACCCCCCCATGCCTAGAGGTAACTAGAGGAGATCATGTCTCATGGCCCACAATGAAGACAGTGATCCCGGTGAGGATGATGATCAACATGTCCACTCATGGCAGCATAGCAACCCTCCTCAGATGCCTCTTTCACTCTTGATCAACAAAGCTCATCACATCCAATTAGCACAGTCTTTGGCAAATGGTAAAACATGGTCACCATGAGGTACATTATGTTAGATTTTCCTTCTTTATAGAGCATTAGAGTTACCAATGTTCTTTTACTTCATTACCATTAACATATATATATATATATATCATGTACTGAGCATTAGTAGCATAAACAAGAGACAAAAAGAACACAAGAGATTTATCCTGGGAAAACCCCAAATTGGGGAAAAACCCAACAACCTTTCTTAGATAGATTATGTTCACAAAGTCCAACCATTCACTAGCTCTCAAGAGCCACAGACAAGATATAAACCCTAGCACTAGGCTAGCGCACCTCTAGTGCTCACAACTGCAGCAACAACACTACAAGAAGAGCACACCTCCTTAGAGAGATAGCGCACAAGATAAAGTAGCCACCAAGAATAACCAAAACCCCAACTCCGCGTCTCCTCTTCCTCCTCAAACTTGCGCACCTTTTCCTCAGTGAGAGAGTGTGTTGTGAGTGTGTCCAAATGAGCTAGACGTCCTCCTTATTTACAATCTTCAAGTCAATTGCCTGGGCTGACTTCTTCTCTGGGAATCTTATTTTTACTTTATTCTTTTCTGTGTGGGCCGACTTCTCTTCTGGGTATTCTTCTTTCTATTTAATGGTCTTCCTGGACTTCCAGAATCTTCTCTTCATCTAAGAAAGGTCTTCTAGAGGAAATTTATTCCGACAGCTACCAAAACATCAACACTCCCTCTTAGCTAGGGAGGTATCTTTCACGATGTCTTCATCTAGTAGTCCACTGACTACTCTGCAATCAACTAGTAGCACACAACTACCACAATGCCATCGATAGCTCGAATCATCTATCACAGTCTCTGCAATCAAGTAGCACACAACTACTCCCAATGTGAACTGGTAGTCTCCATGGCAATCAACTAGTAGCGCACAACTACTCCCAATGTGAATCGGTAGTCTCCATGGCAATCAACTAGTAGCGCACGACTACTACAATGTCATCCAGTAGAACATGACTGTGCCAATCCATAGTAGCACATAACTACTATCCAAGTAGCACACAACTACTATCCAGAGACACAATGTCTCTCTCCTGCAGTCAACTGATAGCTACACAAGCTACCACCATGCAGTCCAACAGTCTCTATGATTATGCAACAATCAACTAGTAGCACACAACTACTACCATGCCATCAGCCATAATCATAGTCTGCAATTCTCGTGACTATGCAACAATCAGCTAGTAGCACACAACTACTACAATTCCATCAACCATAGTCATGGCCTCTATAACTATGCAACAATCAACTAGTAGCACATAGCTACTACAATGCCACCAACCATAGTCATAGTCGATGTCTCTATAACTATGCAGCAATCAACTAGTAGCACACAACTACTACAATGCCATCAACCATAGTTATAGTCTCATCCAGTAGCACGAAGCTACTTTCATAGTCCTCACGACTATGCGTGTGATGTTTCTTCTCTCATCAGGTCTGACAATGCATTACCCCCTCAGTCACCTCAAATGACTGATCTAGGGAACCCTTGGCCAGAGGGGTTAGTCGGCATGAGAAGAAACAACACACCTCCCTCTCAACAAGGGTGGACATTCTACATCATGCCAAGCTTGTCTTTGAAGTACTCATACCACGATACCTCACTCTAGACAGAGGCTTGGTGAGAATGCTCGCTATCTGCTCATCCGTGGATATATACTAGAGCTCTATAGCTCATCTTTGCACCATGTCTCAGATGTAATGATATTTGATCTCTATGTGCTTTGACTTGTCATGAAAGACAAGGTTCTCTGAAAGCCTTACGCAACTTTGATTGTCACAATGCATCAAAGTTGGCTCCAATTCTAGATCAAATATCCCTGCAAGCAACTTTCGAAGCCACGCTGCTTCACAGCTTGCCACACTAGTTGCAATATACTCTGCCTCTGTTGTACTGAGTGCCACTGATTTCTGCTTCCTGCTCAACCATGAGATCATACTTGATCCCAGACTGAAGCAACATCAAGAAGTACTCTTTCGATCCACTGCACTCCTTGCCTAGTTAGAGTTTGTATATCCCTGTAGCTTCGCATCTCCACCAGATACATATCTCAATCCATATCCAATCATACCACGTAGGTACCTCAACATATGTTTTGCTGCCATCCAATCTACATGTCTAGGTTCAACCATGTACTGACTCAAGGCATTCACTGCAAAGCATATGTCTGGCCTGGTGTTAACCAGATACATCAAGGATCCAATGAATTATCTGTACATCGTGGGATCCACCAAATCTGAAGATGAATCACTCAATAGCTTTAGATTTTTTGTCATGGGTGTGACCATGGACTTGCAGTCCATCATCTCGAATCTCTGTAAGATCTCAACAGTATATTTACCTTGGCTAAGGAAAATCTCATCTGATATCTACCACACCTCCAATCCCAAGAAGTAATGCATCAAACCTAGATCCCTCATCTCGAACTCTGAAGCGGGCTCCCTCTTGCACCTAACTATGAGCTTCTCATCTCCTGTTAGAAACAGGTCATCCACGTATAGAACCAAGATCAACGGACACCCATTCTCAACCTTATAGTAAAGGTTGGGATCCGCATCAGTCTTGGTAAATCCCAAGCTCATCCGGTAGCTATCTATCTTGGCATACCATGCCCTGGGTGCCTGCTTCAATCCGTACAAGGCCTTCTTCAATCTGCAAACATGGGGGACTATTTCCCATGGATCACAAAACCTTGTGGCTGCTCTATGTACACTTCTTCCTCTATTACATTGTTCAAGAAAGCAGTCTTGACATCCATCTAGTGTAATTTCCATCCCATTGTGGAAGCAATAGCAATAATCGATCTGATGGAAGTGTACTTTGCTATAGGAGCAAATGTCTCATCGTAGTCTTCTCCCTCTTTTTGGGAGAATCCTCTAGCCACAAATCTTGCCTTGTACTTCTCTATGCTGTCGTCTGCAACATGCTTGATCTTGTAGATCCATTTGGAAGTCACTACTGACTTCCCTTCTGGTCTCGAGACCACCTCCCACGCATCATTCTTCATGATGGACTGATACTCCTCCATCATGGCATCCTTCCATTCCTGCTTCTTCAAAGGTGGAAGGCTCTGAATTAATAATGTTGTTCATCAGTACCACATAGCTGGAAAACCTATGTGGTCTCTTGCTCTCTCTAAAAGAGCCTTTGGGAGTTGCATGTCCTTCAACTTCCTGCAAGGTCTTCCGAAGCCAAGTTGGTCTCTTCCTGTTCACTACAGCTTCACTGGGTGGATCTACAGGTCTCTTTGACTCTACCGTCTCATTTTAAACTTCTAGAATGGGTTCCTCAGGTGTAGAGTCTTCCATGACTGCTTCCTTTGGATCCTCTTGCTCCTCTAGGTCCTCATCCATGTGAGACTCCCTTGATCTTTTGAAGGCTTCATCTTCATCAAATGTTACATCACGGTTGATCTCAATCTGTCTCTGCCCAAGAATGTATATTCTGTAAGCCTTTGAAGTCTCACAATAGCCAACGAATGTGCCCTTCTTTCCTGAAGGTTCCAACTTCGTTCTCTTCTCCTTTGGAACATGTATAAATACCGAACAACCAAAAATCCTCAAGTGACTAATTTTTGGTTTCTTTCCAGTGAACACTTCTTCAAGTGTCTTGTTCCCCAATATCTTGTGAGGACTTCTATTCTGGACATACACAGTTGTATTGGAAGCTTCTTCCCATAAGTGCATGGGTAGGCCCTGGTCATGGATCATCGCTTTTGTTGCTTCTACAATGGATCCGTTCTTTCTTTCTGCAACCCCATTCTGCTGCGGGTTGTAGGGAGTTGTTAGCTCCCTCATGATCCCTGCTTCTCTGCAAAATTCTTTATACTCCTTTGAGGTGTACTCACCTCCATTGTCACATCTCAAGACTTTAATCTTCCTTTTGGAGAGATTTTCAACTAAAGCCTTGAATTCCTGAAACTTGTTGAAGACGTCATCTTTTGTTTTCAAGAAGTAGATCCATGTCTTTCGAGAATAGTCATCTATGAATAAGACATAGTATACAAAGTTTCCTAAGGATGGCATTGTCATCTGTCCACATACATAGGAGTGTATGATGTCCAAGATACCCTTGGACCTGCTGTCACTGCTAGTAAAGCTTCCCTTGACATTCTTTCCAAGTGCGCAACCTTTGCATACTCCATCACGCTCTACCTGAATGTCAGGTAGACCAATAACCATCTTGCCTAATATCGGTAGTTATTTATAGTTTATGTGGGCAAGTCTTTGGTGCCATAGCTCACTTGAGCTAACATTGTTGTGTACAAGGGTTTGTTCTTGGTGTCCCTTCAATTTATATAGTCCTCCCTCTCAGACACCAATCACAGTAGCTTTATCAATGCTTGAACTCTTGGGCCATAGAAGAACTTGGCCATCCACAAAAGCTACCCCAAAGACTTTATCCTATAAAGTAGAGATGGAAAGTCAATTCTTCTTTAAATTATGTACAAACAAAATATCTTTAATTAAAAGACGGTTACCTAAGTCAAGTTGTGTTGATCACCTCTTCAACTAGGGGGTCAACTCCATGTACCATGAAGATATGCATCAACAGATGCAAACATGTCAAAGAATTTACAGGGCATTTTTTGCTCCAGCACACAGTTTTGTAAGTGAGATTACCGCACCCTTGCGCGGGTTTATAATGTAATAGGTCTACATGGATCATGTTAGGTCAGTTGCCTTAGGGTTTCTTCATTAGGAGAGTTCCTTTCACTAAGTGTTTTTTATCCTCGGGAGGTTAATGTGGCCTAACCAACCAGGTTAATCTCCCTTGAGTTTTTCACTCCCACTAGCAATAAATCCTCCAAAGTGGTGAAAGGCGTTCTAATGAAGTCATTCTTAGGTAGCTAGTGTTTAGGAATGTTGTAAATGACCATGTAAGACAACATGCAAAATTTTGCGAAATTCCGTCGAGTTTAGCTAGATTTATTTTAAAGGTTGGGAATTAATTAATTAATTAATTCTGGATAATTAATGTAAAACTTAGGTCCCGAGATTTTTGATAGGGGTATTTGTACTCAAAAGAAAGATAATGAGACCCCCTACACTCATGGCCCAAGTTTCAACTCAGTCGGACAAGTTTTGCTAGGTTTTTTGTCCACTTAGAAGTTTTTTCGAAAAACAACAATTTTAATTGCCAAACCCAGGACATGGGAAAATGTCGATTTTGTAATAGCTAACCAAAAAAGGTAAAGTTAATGTGGTAATTAATGAGGAGAGACCCCACCTAACCTACCCACACCTTTCCTAACCATTACCTACCCTTTACCCACTCATTTAATTATTTCTCACCTTTTAATTTTTCCCTTTCTCCTAGTTTACGTACCCTTTCCCACTTTAATTTTGGAAACACCTTTTGATTTAAAACGTGGATCCCTCTTTCACTTGTGCGTCCCTAATCATCCATTCACATCCCATTGAGGAGTGTGCTCTACACACTCCTCCTCACCCTCACCCTTTCCTTACCTCACGTATGTAATATACCAAATATAAAAGTATGCAGAACATAAATAAAATGCTAGAAATGGCAGAATAACAGTAATATAACTAGCATAATCTCCACAATAACACATAAATGATATAAGAACAACAACAAAAATAGCACTTTGATTCATAAAGCAATGTTCACGGGCCTCTTCGAGGGGGCAACCTCCAGTCAAGCAGCGCTCTGTTACAATAATCTCCAAGCTAGGGTTTTCATACCCTCGACCCTTATTTATACTAAATATGTTTATCAAGAGAATCATCTAAAGGAAGATCCTTCTAGAAGCGAAAGCTTCTATTAGGTCTTCTTACATCCGCCTTATTCTATTTTATTGAAAGGCCTTATTAATATTGACCTTTATTACAT
>JZKD02S2240880.1:11477-25282 GCA_000966675.3 Picea glauca
ATAATTTGTATCTTTGATGTCAAAATATTTTTTATAAATATTTTAAATATATATAAATTTTAAAAGAAAAGACAATTGGTTAAATTTTTTTATATTTATTAATATTTTTATGTGATTTTTTAAAATTGTTCTTATAATTATTGTTAATTTAAGTTTTAATAAAAATTTCATAATTAATTTATCTAAATCAATTTACTAATTCTTAACATAATTTAATAATTTTATTTATGTTAAGGTTTATTAATTTTATTCAATTTATAATAATTTAAATGAATAATTTTATCATGTTTTGGTTTTAATATAATTTAATAATTTTATTAATATTAAAGGTCTATTAATTTTATTCAATTTATAATATTAATTTAATTTAATTTATAATAGTATAGTATAAATGAATAATTTTATGATGTTTTTAAGTAGTTTTAAGATAAAATAAAATACTAACTTTACTCGCATTATAAATCTATTTAAATTTTTAATATCTTTTTTTATATAAAATTTCTTTAGTAAATTTAATTATTTATNTTACTCACATTATAAATCTATTTAAATTTTTAATATCTTTTTTTTTATAAAATTTCTTTAGTAAATTTAATTATTTATTTATTTTTATGTTTTTTATTTTATTCAATCTCAAACTTCAGTTATATCATAAATTATTAGTTTTTTGGATTAAATATTTCTAAAATTTTAGAAAAATTATTTTAAAATGTCTTTACTTTCTATTCCCTTTAGATTGAGGTTTTGAGACTGTACTTACTTGATTGTGATTGTTTTGATATTGTAATTACCTTAATTATTTCTAGAACCAAGATCATTTTTGTAAGTTTTAAATTATTTGTTTTGGATTTATTTAATCTTAGATTATTTCTAGAACTAAGATCAATTTAATAAATTTTAAATTATTTATTTTGAATTTATTTGATTTTATAATTAATTTTCTTTCTATAAAATCATAAAATAAATATATAATTTCATTTTACAACTTTAAATTATTTAATAAATTTTAAATTATTTGTTTTAAATTTATTTGACCTTATAATTAGCTTATTTTCTATAAAATCATAAAATGAATATACAATTTCATTTTAAAACTTTGGATTATTTCTAAAACTAAGATCAATTTGATAATTAAATTATTTATTTTGAATTTATTTGAACTTATATTTAGCTTACTTCCTACAAAATCATAAAATGAATATACAATTTCATTTTACAACATTAAATTATTTCTAGAACTAAAATCAATTTAATAAATTTTAAATTATTTGTTTTGAATCATTTGAACTTATAATTAGCTTACCTTCTATAAAATCCTAAAATGAAACAATTTCATTTTCTGAATTATTTCTAAAATTAAGATCAATTTAATAAATTTTAAATTATTTGTTTTGAATCATTTGACCTTATAATTAGCTTACTTTCTATAAAATCCTAAAATGAACAGACAATTTCATTTTTTGAATTATTTCTAAAACTAAGATCAATTTAATAAATTTTAAATTATTTGTTTGGACCTTATAATTAGCTTACTTTCTATAAAATCATAAAATAAATATACAATTTCATTTTATTTTTGAAATTAATTAATATTTTTAAATTAACTAATAATTCTTATACAATTTCATTTCACTTTTGAAATTAATTAATAATTTCATTTCATTTTTAAATTAATTAATATTTTTAAATTAACTAATAATTTTTATACAATTTCATTTTACTTTTAAAATTAACTGTTTGTTTTTTTATAGTTCAATGTTTTTAATTAAAATAGTAAAAATATTTTTTTTTTCATTGTAACATTTTAATTGTTTTTCCTTGTAATATTTTATAGTAATATTTTAATTGTTTTTCCTTGTAATATTTTATAATAATATTTTAATTGTTTTTCATTTTGATCTTTTCGTTCATTTTGCCTAGCATATAGGCTTGGTTCACTTAAACGCTGGAATCTAAATAGTTGTATGGAATCTAAATAGTGGTATCTTGCTTTTAAAAAAAACTCATAATATACTACCTTTTCGTACACATATTTTTGGTTGGCACATATCATTTTACATACTTTATTTTAGTTACACTTTTGATGCACAGTAATTATCATAATTTTGCATTCACGTTTAAATTTAGATTCGTTTTGAGTGTGCATAGTGATTATCATAATTTTTCTTCCAAGTTTTAGATTAGTGATTTTCATTGGATAGGGCGGGCTAACTATTTCTAGTAATTTTTTTCAGTTATTTTTCTGGCAGGTTGTGTAGTTTTAAATTTTTGGTTAATCTAGAAGTCTGATTAATTTTTTGAGTATTTGGGTTAGTTTAAAATGGGGCAAAACTCTGAAATACATGAAACTTTGATCATACCAAACTCAAACTACCTTTGAAAATCTGACCCTATTCAAACTTATTACTCCAACTTATTACTCCAGAATTAGCTTACTCCATTTTCATTTCGCATTTAACTTAAGTTTTGTTTTGATTTGTAAACAAAAATTTATATTAACTTTGCACATTTTTTTTTAAAAGATATCTTTGGTTGAGAAACTCTCTCCATCAATTCAATGAACCAATGAATGCTCGGTAGTAATGTTTAAATTCCATCTAATGTAAATACCGCTTGTATACATGTTTACCATATTCTATGGAATATACTCAAGTGCAACATAAGATATGATCAGAATCCCTGCAAATTTACATTACATGCCGGGTTTAAGCTGAAACTACATAAAAGATTCAGAGTCCAAGCAGTTCCAATTTCAATTAATTTAAGGCTTCCAGCTCTAACCCATTCCCAAGTCCAACCCTTGCTCTGCTTCATGACTTCAGAAATAACTTGCAAATTTTCTGCCAGATGTTTGAGTCAGATACGCTGTTTCGAAACGAAGCCCTGGCCTCATCGCTCATCTTCTCCTGAAAATTGAGAAAAAAACGCTGTGTTCTCAATATTTGCTATGTTTGTTGTTCAAATCTGGTCATCTAGATCCAAAGACAAGACTAAAATAAAGGTTTTAGTTGTAAATTTCTTCTGGTGATAGGATAAATCTTAGAATTTTCTTTTTTCAAGAAGAAAAACTGAAAGAACTGGAGTAATCAGAGGTAACACAAGCATCTGCAACTGCTCAGCTTAGTATTACTTACTGGGATAAGATTCTTATCCAACAGGCCATCCATGAGGATGAACAAAATGTCACTGGTATACTCTGGATGACCTTGGATGCCCAGTATATTATCACCTAGAGAAAATATCTCAATGTCTGTTTTGAGTGAAGAAGCTAGTATCTCTGCGCCGAAAGGAACTTCATACACCTGTTCAAACAGTTTTCTTTAGTGAGAATGCAATAGTAGTTCAATCAACCTCTTAACATTTATGATGGCCCAGATTACATTTTGCTTTGGATAAACGTTAAGAATTTGTTCATTCATTCATATTGCAAATGCAAAAAAATTCTCTGTGAAACGAGGAATACCTTGTCTTGATGGCATTCAATGATACTAATCATAGAAGGTATCTTCAAACCAGGATACTTTGTCGACAAGTTATCAAAAACTGTAATTTTCCTCAAGCCAATATCCCATCCAGCTGATGCTCTTCCAGTTTTTCCTCCCAGAGCTCGACACAAAACCTGCTTGAGAGAAAGCAAGAAACCTGTGAGTAATTAGGTATGGCGTTGAAGCCATTATTGCTTGAGAGAAAGCAAGAAACCTGTGAGTAATTAGGTATGGCGTTGAAGCCACTATAAATAAATATAACATTGTTGAACAGAGATGGAAAAAGGAAAACGAGAAGGGAGAAATGGATTAGAGTACCTGGTGACCGAAGCAGATACCAAGGATTTTAATGCCCATTGCATTGAGATTCTGCAACAAATGGCAGAGCTTTAAGATCCATACATCGTTTCCGTGGGCATCATAACTACTTCCAGTGATCACGAATCCGTCATATTTGTACAGATCATCCATATCAGGAAACTGGCCTTCCACAACTCTGAACAAATCCCACTTTTCCCCCGCCTCGCTCAAGAAGTTTGCATAGAGACTGAAATAACCCCCATATTTCTTCTTCACATATTCCCGATCTGGTGCGCACAACAAAACGCCAAATCTCTTCCCCAACCTCATTTCCAGATGCATAAATTCCTGCATTCCAGAGAYGGCGAGAYGAGTAGCAATGGAGGACRGGGGGAGAKATATATATATAGGCGTCTACCAACAGGATTGGGAAAGATCTGTGAGAAGAAGAKAGACAATTTACGCAGACTGAGTGAGCTCCTCTACGCCCTAGCTTATGTGGATTGCAGATTCTGTCATCGTGCATGGAGAAAGTGTGCTTTAGCTTTTTTTWAGAAATYTGATGATGATGAGGTAASAATTGTGACGTATGAATTGTGATGTATAAGGGTTACTTTGAATGTATGGAATGAATGCTGAGGAATGGAATAATATTTATGAAATGAATGGTAAGGAATAATAATTTAAATTTGTAATTAATAAATATTATTAAAATAATTTAAAAAATGTTTGAAAATTTGAAGTAATGATGGGTATAAAATGAATTATGATAATTTTTTTAAAATGAAAATTATGACAAATTTATCCCATATAGTTTGTTTGATTGAAATAATTATACAGAATAAATTGGGAAGAATAGATGCAATTGAAATAATTATATAGAATAAATTGGGAAGAATAGATGCAATTGAAATAATTATATGATTTGTTATGGAATAATAGATATTTAAATATTCTAGATAATAATGTTAATTTTAAAAAATTATAGGTTTCAAAACCATAAGGATAAAGTATGTACACTTCCTTAGACTTTAGTAGTCAAATCACTTTATTTCATTATACCACAGATAAACAAACAAAAAGATCTTATATAACAATTTGATGTATTTATAATTTTAAAGTTAGATTATTATTATTATTATCAATTAATTTTAACTATATAATTATATTAATTCAAAACAGTAATTATTTTGAATAATCACTACTTTGAATTAATTTCAAGCAGTAATTATTTTTAAAAATGACAAAATCTATTATTGAATTATGGCTAATTTATCATTGTGATTGTGAAATATTTATATAGATTGTTTGATTGAAATAATTATACAGAATAAATTGTGACAATAGATGCAATTGAAACAATTACATGATTTATCTTATACAAATTATACATAATAAATTGGGAAGAATAGATGCAATTGAAACAATTACATGATTTATTTTTCATATATTGGAATAATGAATATTTACATATTCTAGATAATAATGTTAATCCTAAGAGGTCATAGGTTCAAATCTATAAGGGTAAAGTATGTACACTTTACTAGACTTGAGTAGTCAAATCACTTTAGTTCTTTGTCCTAAGAACAAGGAGATTTATACAGAATAAATTGTGTCAAATAGATGCAATTGAAATTGTCCCACAAACAAGGAGATTTTATACAAATTATAGAGAATAAATTATGCCCAATAGATGCAATTGAAATAATTATATGATTTGTTTTGTTGTTTTCATTTATTGAATAATGAATATTTAAATATTTTAAACAATAATGTTAATTCTAAAAGGTCACATGTTCAAATCCATAAAGGTAAAGTATGTACACTTCTCTACAATTTAGTTCTTTATTCCTCAAACAAAACAAAAAAATTATATATCAATTTGATGTGTTTGTGATTTTAAAATTAAATTATTATTATTATCATCAATTAATTTTAACTATATAATCATATTAATTCAAAATAATAATTATTTTGAATAATGAATATGAATATAAATTTTATAATGAGAATTATATTTAATGCTCTCATGAGTGTTAATTCCTAATTGAAATTGTAATATTCCATGAACTTAAACGAAGTTAAAGCACAGACAAATCCCATCATCATTTCCCTTTGGTGAAGTTTGACAACTAAAATTACAAAGATTCAAGCACTCAACTTTCCGTACTCATGTTATTGTAATGGGATGCGTATAATTTCCCTGTCGCTTCTCACAACAAATGGATTACAACTTGATTGCACATATGCAAAAATGCAAAAACTTAGGAAGAATGGGGTGTGGGAAGTTGTTTCACTATCCTCAATGTGCCTCCATGAATGGAGACATATCATCTGAAACCTCTGACCATTGCAGTCTAACACTATAACTCTAGTGATTATGTTACTTAGCTCTTAGATGGCCTTTGGAACTCTTATAGTTGATCCTACATGTTGTTTTTCTTGCTCGTTAGTGTTGTGCCTCTACTCGACATTATGTAGGCTCTTTGGAATAGATATTGTTCATTTTGGTAGTTGTTGTCCCTACTTGTTGATGTTGTTTCATTCGGATTTATGAGCGGAACAAAACAAAACCATAGATTTATAATGTAACATAGAGACACACTGAAAAATAACAAAGATATAGTAAAATTTGACTTCTATTAAATAAAAATTATGTTGAAAACTGTAAAACGCTGACTGAAAACAAGCTTGCTAGAATGGTGGAAGATTATCTCTGAGAAGAGATGTGATGGCTACTCTCATTCGCAAGCAGATGAGTACAATGAGGAACTAAAGGCCTTTTTACAATAAACATGAATTCCAAAACCCTAGACATCAAAAAACCTAACCTTGGGAGATGAAGCGCCAAAATTCATGTGGGCACCGTTGGGGTAAGTTAGTACATTAACTTCTCGAGGTCATAAATTTTGCATACGATCTTCGTTTAGGGCGCACGATAGCTCGTTGGAAAGGTATTGACAAGGAGATTCATTTAGGGGGCTCAATAAAAGCCTTTAATCTTCATTAAGGTGACCAACTATGAAAAACAATCATTTAGGCCCTCAAACTAGCTCCAGAAGTTAAAAAACTGTTAAAAATAGTAAATTGTCAAAATTTCCATAAAACTATTTTGAGCCAGTTGGAAAAGGTGGGTGGCCAACGATATTAACCTGTATCAATCCTCCCTCCTTATGAAGCAATGGTCTCCATTGCATTGAGTTCCCCCATGAGATGAAGAAATTTCTGCTGAATTTGGCCTCGGGTGAGCTACTTGCCTTGGTGCAGGGGCTTCCCTGCTTTGACAACCCGATAAAGTTGGATCCTCTGCTAACAAGTGCCCTTGACCTGTGTATCCACGATCTGATCAATGGATTCTTGTTCCATGCAGTCAGGGTTGAGCTCTGTTGGTGTCAATTGTTCTACTATCTTCGAGGTATCCAATAATGGTGGAAAATAAGGCTGAAGGAGTTCCACATTGAACACTGGGTGCAAGACAAGGGGGTAGGTTGAGCTCAAAATAATTGTCACCCACAGCCTTGGTAATGGTGTAAGGCTAATAATAGAGTGGATGAAGCTTCCAATGAGGCCCTGTAACGTGTTCTTTCTACAAGTGCAACCAAACTTTATCTCCTTCCCGAAACGGGTGTGGCCCCCAATGTTGATCATGGAGCTGCTTGTACTTGGCATTGGACTTCTATAAAATATCCTAAATCTGTTGGCGGATGTGCTATATCCGCACAATGAACTGGGTGGCTTTGTTAGCTGTAATTGGAGCATGCAACAAGTCTGCCTAGGTGTATGCAAGGGGTAGTGCAACATCCATGGGACCCAATGGTTGAAATGTCAACCCCACCTAAAAGGGGTTGTGGTCGGTTGAGCTATGTATGTCTATGTTGTATATGTGTTGAACATAGGGAAAACTCTCATCCCAGGTGCGAGGGTGCTTAGAACTGTACATGCGCAGGATGTGCACAATCATCTGGTTGGCGACCTTGGTTTGGTCATCTATCTGGGGGTGGAATGAAGTGGACTTGCTGAGCTTGGTGTCCAACAGTGACTAAAGGCTCGACTAGAAAGTAATGAGGAACCAGATGTCCCAATCTAAGATAATGGTTTTTGGGATCCCAAAGTTTACCCACATTCGTTCAAAGAAAATCTTGGCATTGTCCTCTGTCATGCTTCTCTTCTTACATGTGGCCAAAATCGCCATCTTGGAAAAGCGATCAACAAAAAAAAAAAAAATCATTTCCCCACCTGGTGAAAGGGAGGCTTGACATGTAGTCCATTGAGATGGATTCACAGGGCCTGTCAGGACTACGAAGAGGAGTGTACAAGCCTTCTTGATGGATTGTTTGGAAATAACACAGGCAATGCAAGACCAGATATACTTGCTGACATCTTGTCGAAGTTTTGGCCAGTAGAAATGTCCTTGCAGCACTGCCACTATATTTTCCATGTTGAAGTGTCCTATCACTTGAATGTAGTGGGCTTACCAAATCAACTTCACTTGCTTCCTTGATGGAACACAGAGATGGACCAAATGGCACAACAACCCATCCTGAATTATATGGAAATTATTAACAGTTGTGTTGGCACCCAACATTTGGTAGGCATTGGCGAAGTCAGGATATGTCTCATAAAGGTGGGGCCACCCGAAGGTCTCATGGACATAAGAGTCTAGCACTGTGGTGAGTGACTCCACTGGAGGTCGGTTGAGGCATTCAATGACTCGATTGGTACTTCCTATGTTATACTTGATGTTGAGGTGGAACTGCTACAAATATGTGGACCACTTCTGATGGAAGTCATTCTACAATTTTCGTAGTTTCTGCATGAACTGCAATAGCTTATGACCGATGTGGATGATTGTCTCCTTCCAAAGAATGTAATTCCTCCACTAGCGGCAAGCTTTCACATTGGAGTACATTTATTTTTCGTAAGTAGGGTACTTACGAACGACATCTGATAGTGTCTCACTATGATAGGCCACAAGGTGGTCATGATGAGTGAGGACTGTTCCCACAACATAGTCTGAAGCATCTGTATTGATCCTAAAGGGTTGTTGCAGGTCAAGTAATGAGAGCACTGGTGTTGAACACAAACATTGCTTTAGATCATGCCTAAGAATGTTTGAAGCTCAGTGAGCGTAGTTGGGGCTGGCCAGCCACAGACGACTTGGAAATTGGATGGTTCAACATGGACCCCATGTGCATCAACAATGTATCCTAAAAATTGGACCTTCTCCATGCCAAAGGAGCATTTTTCCAAGTTGGCATATAGCTTGTGTTGTTGCAAAGTGTGCATAACCTGTTGAATATGCTACAAGTGTTATACCCAAGTCTTGTTGTAGATGAGGATGTGATCTAGATACACCACCAAAAAATAATTAGTGAAAGGTCGTAGGATATCGTCTATCAACCTCATGAAATTTTTTGGGGCATTCGTTAAACCAAAGGACATGACCAACCATTCAAAAAGACCTTCTTTTGACTTGAAGGAAGTTTTCCATACATATGTTTGTTCTACTGGGACCTGATGGTAGCCATAATTCAGATCAATCTTACTGAAGTATTTTCCCCCCTTGAGTTGATCAAGGAGATTGTCGATTCGGGGAATCGGGTACCAGTTCCTTACTTTGATTTTGTTTAGGGCCCGAATAATCAATTCAGAGTCGTCAAGTCTTGTCTTTCTTCTGCACCAACACGATTGGGATTCCACAAGGTGATGAGTTGGGTCGGATGTGCCCCTTGTGGAGTATTTCTTGGATATGACACTTGGTGATGGTAGACTTGCCCATTTGGTAGTGGTGCATCGGGGGTCAGATCAATGGGATGCTTGACCTGATAGTGTCGAGGTACTCCAGTGGGTGATGAGAACATGTCTTTGTATTCTTCCATGAGCTTATCCACTTGCTTTTGATGTGTGGAGAGGTCGGACGCGAAGGCCATGAATGTAGCTGCAACCTTTCACTCACTCTGAGAGTGAATCAAGAAGAAGAAAAACTTCCCAGTCTGAGAAATGAAATTCTTGCATTGCTTGGAAGATATCAAGTGAATAACACTAGGTGGGACTACCTCGGGTATCCTATACAATTTCTTGTTCAAAGTAATAATAACACTGCGAGGCCTAGACTCATATATGTCATGACGTTTCCATAAATAAGGTTGGCCCAAAAGAACATCACAAACTTCAAG
Organism: Picea glauca; assembly: GCA_000966675.3. Classification (NCBI taxonomy): domain Eukaryota; kingdom Viridiplantae; phylum Streptophyta; class Pinopsida; order Pinales; family Pinaceae; genus Picea; species Picea glauca. Next base: position 21,439 of record JZKD02S2240880.1, read on the forward strand.
GGGAGTAACATCAAAAAATACCTCATATTTGAATGGCTTGATGTTGTATCACAAGTTGCATTGTTGGCTAACACGAAGATCGCTTCCTTGACGGAGCCATCTGATGGTGTAGGGATGCAGGTGTGGCGTTGTTGGTACGGATAGCCACTTAATGTCCTCTGTTGAGATGAGGTTCTTATGGATACCTCTATCAATGATGAAGTGTCATGGAGTGTCTTTCACCCACACCTGTGAATGAAAGAGGTGCTCACCTTCCTCTGGCTCATCAGGTTCATCGGGTTGGATCTTGGTGGTAGCAATAGTGGCACTGGGTTCTGCATCAATGATCTATCTCCTCTTATATGGTTTTGTATCAGAGTCGAAACTCGCATATGATATAGAGTCTTTTACTTTAGACACTAATGACTACTTTGAGTGACAATCAACAGTGTTATGCTAGGGGCTCTTATGGAAGTCACACCACTTCCCAGTATCTTTCTTGGTCTTCCCATTGTCCTTCTTTTCTTGGGGCTTGGACTAGTTTTCATGAGGTTTCCCATCTTTGCTCTATCCTTTGTTCTACAAGTTAGGGCTTCCCTTGCCTTTATATTTCTGTGAGGGGTTCCTAGACCCAAACTATCGGGTTTTGTTTTTAATCTTCTGCTCAATTTTGACGGCATATCAATAGGTCACGCCCAAGGACAAGATGTCCAAAAACTCCATTTTTGTCTAGATGTATCTATGCATACCTCTGCGGTACTTGAGCACCATATGTATCTCAGAATCTTTGATACCCAGCTTGGTGCACAAGGTATGGAAGACAATTGTGAACTCTGGGACTATTTGGTCTCTTTCTTGTCACAGTGTGGTCCATCTTGTATACAAGTCGTCATAACTTCTAACGAGGTAGTATTGTTCCTTAATATCATCCCTGGAGGAATCCCAAGTGGGTGCAATTGCAAATAATGTGGATCATTTTGTTTCATTTTTCTCACAGAAAGTATCCCACCAATATTTGACATGGGGGACAACCTTGAGGAGTGTAAATATAATATTTTCTCTATCGAAAAAGTTGTGGACAAAAAAATACCATTCTAGAATATTTAACCATTTATCTACGACATTCACATCTATTTCACCTTCAAATATAGGAATATCAAAATTGATTTGTACCTTGAAGGGGGTGGCGCTTCTGCTTAAAGTGGATGCATCGCTTTTCGACAGTCGTCGAAGGATTTGTGGGAAGTTGTCCATCATCTCATTCCTCTATTACTCAAGGGCTTCCTCGAGAAACATTTTGAAAGAATATCATGTCTCGTTGTACTTATTTTCTACGATCATGGGAGGCTTCTTGGGCGGGTGAGAGAAGTTTTCCTCAAGAGAAACAAGCTCAAGGCCCTACTCTCTATACCATGACTGTGTCGAGGACATGCATTAAAAAAACTACAAAGAGTTGACCACTCTAATACCATTTATCCATATTTATGAGCGGAACGAAATGAAACCACAAATTTATAATGTTAACACTGAGACATAGTTAACAATAACAAAGATATAGTAAAAATTTACTTCTATTAAATAAGAAATATGATGAAAACTGTAAAATGTCGATTGAAAACAAGCTTGCTAGAATGGTGGCAGCTTATCTCTGAGAAAAGATGTGACGAATACGCTCATTCACAAGAAGATGAATACAATGAGGCTTTGAAGGCCATTTTACAATAAATATGAATGCCAAAACCCTAGACATCCAAAAACCTAACCCTAGGAGATGAAGCACCAAAATTCATGTGGGCCCCATAGGGTTAAGTTAGTACATTAACTTCCTGGGGTCGTAAATTTTTCATATGATCTCCATTTAGAGCACACGATAGATCGTTGGAAATTTATTAATGAGGAAATTCACTTAGGGGGCTCAATCAAATCCTTTGGCTATCATTGAGGTGCCCGATCATGAAAGAACGTCATTTAGGCCCTCAAACTTGCCCTAGAAGTTAAAAACAGCTAAAAATAGTAAATTGCCAAAATTGCCAGAAAATTGTTTTGAGCTAGTTGGAAAAGGTGGGTGGCCACCGATATCCACATGGATCATTATTCCTATGCTCGTCATTGTTGTCTCTCTGTTTCAGATTGTATGGGAGGGTGATAGAACTGTTAGAGTTGACAATTTACTTGGCCTTGTTATTAAATTTGATCGACGTTGTCCTTGCTCATAAGTTTTGTCTCTTCGCTCAACATCATATGAGCTCTTTGGAATGATTATGGTTAATTTCTATAACATTGATGCTGTGCCTTTTCTTAGTGTTGTGTGGAAGGGTGAGGGTGTTGTTAGAAAAAACAATTTGTTGGGTTTTTTCATGCATTCATCCTTGTTCTTTTTGGCATGTTTAGAAGATGTTTTTCATTCCCATTGTTGTATTCATAGTCACTCTAATCATAGGTGTTTTCCATATGCTTCGCATTGTGTAAGAGGGTGAGTGTGTTGTTGGTGGTCTAACATTCAACGAAATTGGACATTGTGCTTTTTGGAATGGTTGTTGAATGTTTATGTACATGTGTGGTTAGTGTTCATGTTGGGTCATCATCTTTTCTTGTTTGTGTTATCCATCTAACGAGCATTGTGTGGGCTCTTACAACTAGGAGTGTTAGGTTTTTGGTGGTGATGATTTACCAAGATGTTTCTTGCAGAATAATAATTGAAGTGTTCCATGTGGTCAATGTTTACTCTGCATGGTTTTTCTTGCAATGGTGATAACCTTTCTTGTCAATGTTGTTCCTCTATTAGGAATTGATTACATGTTATTTGTAATATTCCCTACTTTACTTTCCTAAGTTGACAAGGGTGTTGGTGATTAGGGGATCAAATTTTTCTCAATTTTCAAAGTGCTCGGAATGCGACAAAAATAGTTCCATTGTGTCTGTCTCGTCTTCCTGATTCCGGCGGTATATTTATTTTCTCAAACAGAGTCCGTATGGAGAAGATATCGCGATCTGTTCACCAAGCCAAACAAGCAAAATTTTTGGATGCTGACTGTACCTGTCCGTACAGTCCGTACGGTGATGTGGCAGGACCGTACAGGTCGTACGGTGATGACATGGTAGTTTTTTATTGGTTGGTTGCTGGTGAATCGGGTGGTGACACATGTCCAATTGGTGGCAAGTAATATGAGGACACGTGGCCCAATCCATGGGCACCACGTGTCCCCCTCATTATTGGTTTATTGGTTGTATAAAATGTAATGGGAGTCCATGGGGTTCGACCCCCGGACCTCCCCTCATATACAATGACTTCACAACCATCCGCTAACCACTATGACCGACTTGTTCCTTGTTTCATATAACGAACGCACATATATTTAAACGTACGCGTGTATACAATGGAAAGGGGGGTCGGGCCGGGGCTTAGCCCCGACCCGTGGTTTCATGCCATAACATATGACCGTTGTATATGCCATATCGCGCGCGGGGTGTAAACCATATATTGTATTGTGTTAACATATATATACCGTTGTGTATTAGCGCGGGGTTGAAACATAACCCGTGGGTTTTTGTTATTTAACCAATGGTTTAACATGCGTGGGAGTTCCAACGGTTATGGCGGTTTAACCACTCATTTTCCTAGCCCAAGGTTCCATGCGCCATACGCCCAGGTGCCGAGGCAGTTAGGGGCTGGCGCGCCCTTAACCGTCCTACGGTTTGCACCGTTGGCACGGTTGCACCTGGTGCTGGGTTTTTGTGCTTAAAAGAGCATGTGAGCTAGGTTCATTCAAGGAGGGTGCGAATTGTAGAACCAGAGACAACAAGCTTGAAGAGGGAGACTTCCAGGAGGTCTAACTTCTTCATTTTTCGACCGATTGAGGTGCCG
>JZKD02S2240891.1:0-26037 GCA_000966675.3 Picea glauca
TTTCTGATTCTCAAGATCGCTTAATGGCGCGAGAGAAGAGCATACTCAAGATTGTTACTTGCAACTTCTAGTCCCGAATGTGAGTTTAGATGTGATTACAATTTGATGTTCAACTCAGATTATAAATCAAAGAAAGCCATCCACGTGGCGAAAAGAAAATAAGGGAAAAATGATTTTTATCCACCTAAGTGCCTATGTTTGTTTGACTATCACCTTTATAAGTTGAGGGGTCTAAGTGGTGCAGTATTTAGAGCATGCATGACATCATTCTTGAGAAGGAAACTGACTTTCCCCACATCCAAAACCTTACAATGAAAAATTCAGTTCCAATGCGCGGCTGTTAGTATAGACAGAGGCGCTGTTAGTATAGACAGAGGTGCGTGTGGTGCCTGCGCGCGGACTGTATTAAGAACCAAAGTGCATGCGCGCATCTGTGGGGTGGAATACCCATGTGCTTGTGATAAATTACTGAGAAAGAAAATCCGAATGGATTTATCTCGATTCTCCTGTGAATCGACTGGCTAGCAGGTCGGCGGAGGCAGGTTTGTGTCCCTACAAGTTAATAAAACAAAAAGGAAAGTGAATTAAACCCAATTGAGGGAGGATTTGATACCTAATTCCCTAGCGGAGTCGCCAGTCTGTTCAAAATTCTATGGTCACCAGCTGAGCAAATGGAGAGCGCTTGCATACCTTGTTGGGTCTGGCAGGGCAGAACAGCTGTGGAGCAAAGGGTTAAAGAAAACAAAACTAACTACAATCTAACTATCAACTAAAAAAAAATAACACTGTGAAAATAAACAAAGAACATCAAACACAAGACACAGGGGTCACCAATGGTTTCAGGCTGGTGTATTAATGAAACCAGAGCACGCTGAAGAAAGAGACCAGAGGTTCCTTCTCCCCCCAGCGGAAGGCTCTTCGGGGCCCTCAACACAAATTGCTTTCCTTACAAGTGAGATGAACTGCGCACAACAGTGAAAGAACTCTGGGTGATGCAGCTGATGGATTGTTGTCAAAGGATGAGCCCTTAACCATATGAATAGCATAACGGTGCTTATAATTCCTTGCCAAAACAATGAATCCTCACGGCCTTTTATAGTAGCTCCCAGGCGATCACGTAACCTTCTCAAAGTGTGAACAGGGACCCGTTTAGGGTTTATTTAGGTCATTAACCCACCGATTTTGTAGATCCGGCTCTGATTTGAGAGCCAAATCATCTTGGGGGCCGGTCCGTAGGTGGTTGGGAGGCCAACCTATTCAATTAATGTGCCGTATTAGCAGATGCGCGAGTTTTTGTGTTGACAGATGCGCGTCGAGCGCGCATGCGCTAATAACACGTCTTTGTCCCACGCATGCGCACGCGTGCCACACTGCTGTAAAGCGCCCTTCAATTTTTGGTTACTTTGTATAGTTTTTGGCCCTTCTGGAGTGTTGTGAGATTAATTCAGTGCCATGAATGACTTCATTGCTGTTTTGATGATGTGGAGTTCTTGTCGCCATGTGCAGATGAAATTTAAGTGATAACAGATATGAATAAAATTAGAATAACCAGTGATATAATTCCTAAATTTATTGATAGCATAAACTACTGCCAAGAATTCTTTTTCTATAACTGTATAATTTAACTCAGCAGGAGACATGTTCTTGCTGATATAGTAGATAACATAGGGATATTTTTCCTCCTATTTCCATAGCACCGCACTAGTTGCAGTGTCTGAGGAATCTGAAGAAATGTGAAATGGAAGAGCCCAATTGGGCCCTCTCAAAATGGGAGTTGTGGACAATTTTTGTTTCAGATATGCAAAAACCAATTCACAATTGTCAATCCAACTAAAGTCAACATCTTTTGTTAATAGAAAAATAAGGGAGAGGCAAGCTTGGAATTTTTTTTAATGAATCTCCTGTAATATCTAGCATGCCCTAAAAATATTCTTACCTCTTTCTGAGTTGATGGAGTTGGAATGTCCAAAATTACCTGGATTTTGGCTGGGTCCACCTGAATTCCTGCATAAGAAATGAAGTGTCCCAACACCACACCTTCTCTCATCATCATATGACACTTTTCTGTACTTAGAGAAAGATGAGAGTGTATACATATTTTGAGTACGTTTTCTAGATTGGATAAAGCTTCATCGAAATCAGTACCATAAGGTGTAAATTCATCCATGAATATTTCCATACAGTCATTCACCATATCAAAGAAAATACCAATTACAGCCCTATGGAAAGTGGCTTGTGTATTACAAAATCCAAATGGGAGAACCTTATAGGAAAATGTACCCCAAGGGCTGGTAAAGGTGGTCTTATCTTGGTCTCGTGGAGCAATTTTTATCTGGTTATAGCCACTAAATCCATATAGGAAAGAGAAAAACTTTTTCCCAGATAGGTTGTCTAGAACCTGATCAATAAATGTCCGAGGGAAATGATCCTTCCACATGGCCTTATTCAGGGCTCTATAGTCCACACACACTCTCCATTTACCATTCTTTTTAGGCACAATAACCAAGAGTGAAACCCGATCACTATCTGATATAGGATAGATGAATCTTGCATTAAGAAGTTTCTAGAGTTCTTCTTTAACAATCTCTTTAATATTAGGGTTCATACTCCTTTGGGGTTGGAAAATGGGTCAACATTATTTCTTAATGTATATATGGTGGGTGCATAGTTCAGAGGAAATTCCTTTCATATCCATGTAATCCCAGGCAAATTCCTCTTTATGTTCAATCAATAACTTCATCAAACATCCAATTTCAGCAGAAGATAAATCAGGATTGATGTCCAGGGTTTTTCTAGGTTTGATTTCTACAACGATGCTCTTAGAACTGACTTTAGGAAATAATTCAGTTGTTTCAGTATCTGTTGTTACAACTGAATTAACTTTATTTACAATAGTTTTACAATAGTTTCAGCGAACATCTCTGGGCTCACTCCTTCCTGGGTAGTGGGGTCAAAGATTCTACTCAATCGGTGATACGTGTTTTGCGTAACAACAGAGGGGTTACTGATAAAGCTATTGATTAGCTCATCCTCTTTCTTCTCTTTGAAACTCATGGATTTTCCTATGGTTAGCATAGGCAGAGCACTTTCATCCTCAAGGTCCATCCATAAATAATTTTTGGGTTCCACACTGGGTGTAGCATGAGGATAAAGGATAATTTTCTTGGTATCATAACCATCAGAGAAGGTCATTGAACCAGATATACAACCAATGAAAGCAACAAATGTAGCTAACCATGGTATTCCTAGAATTAGAGGATGACCCCCCAGACGAGTTTTAGGTTGCAATACGACAAAATCAACATGATACTCCCATGAATCCACTGAAATAACTAGATCATCGATTACTCCTTCTGGTTCAATAATAGAACGATCAACTAAATCTAAAACAATAGGAGTAGGTCAGAATTGATTTCTTAGTTCCAAAAATTGTTTCGTCTCTATTGGCATAATGTTAGTTGCTGCCCCTAAATCAACTAACACATCGGGAATAATTGTCTGCCCAATTTTGATAGTGACTATAGGGTTTCCTAGGTTGCCATATTTAATAGCTGGGGTTTTGCCTAACATCAATTTAGAAAATTTTCCCACTACTTGTACTGTGAGGGGGTCCCTAGGTTTCCTTCCAGGATTTTTGATACAGAGGTCTCTCACAGTCTTCGCATAAATAGGGACATCCTTAATCACTTGCAATAGTGGAATTTTAACATGCATATTTTGCAACTCTCCTAAGATATTGAAGGATGGTAATTCCACAGTTTTGGTAATTTCCAATCTTTTAGGGAATGGGGGTTCTGCTAATTCTATGATAGGTTCATCAATCTTCTNTAAAGCTTCATCGAAATCAGTACCATAAGGTGTAAATTCATCCATGAATATTTCCATACAGTCATTCACCATATCAAAGAAAATACCAATTACAGCCCTATGGAAAGTGGCTTGTGTATTACAAAATCCAAATGGGAGAACCTTATAGGAAAATGTACCCCAAGGGCTGGTAAAGGTGGTCTTATCTTGGTCTCGTGGAGCAATTTTTATCTGGTTATAGCCACTAAATCCATATAGGAAAGAGAAAAACTTTTTCCCAGATAGGTTGTCTAGAACCTGATCAATAAATGTCCGAGGGAAATGATCCTTCCACATGGCCTTATTCAGGGCTCTATAGTCCACACACACTCTCCATTTACCATTCTTTTTAGGCACAATAACCAAGAGTGAAACCCGATCACTATCTGATATAGGATAGATGAATCTTGCATTAAGAAGTTTCTAGAGTTCTTCTTTAACAATCTCTTTAATATTAGGGTTCATACTCCTTTGGGGTTGGAAAATGGGTCAACATTATTTCTTAATGTATATATGGTGGGTGCATAGTTCAGAGGAAATTCCTTTCATATCCATGTAATCCCAGGAAAATGCCTCTTTATGTTCAATCAATAACTTCATCAAATGTCCAATTTTAGCAGAAGATAAATCAGGATTGATGTTCAGGGTTTTTCTAGGTTTGATTTCTACAACGATGCTCTTAGAACTGACTTTAGGAAATAATTCAGTTGTTTCAGTATCTGTTGTTACAACTGAATTAACTTGATTTACAATAGTTTTACAACAGTTTCAGAGAACATCTCTGGGCTCATTCCTTCCTGGGTAGTGGGGTCAAAGATTCTACTCAATCGGTGATACGTGTTTTGCGTAACAGCAGAGGGGTTACTGATAAAGCTATTAATTAGCTCATCCTTTGTCTTCTCTTTGAAACTAATGTATTTTCCTATGGTTAGCATAGGCATAGCACTTTCATCCTCAAGGTCCATCCATAAATAATTTTCGGGTTCCACACTGGGTGTAGCATGAGGATAAAGGATAATTTTCTTGGTATCATAACCATCATAGATGGTCATTGAACTAGATATACAACCAATGAAAGCATCAACTGTAGCTAACCATGGTATTCCTAGAATTAGAGGATGAACCCCCAGATGGGTTTTAGGTTGCAATACGACAAAATCAACATGATACTCCCATGAATCCACTGAAATAACTAGATCATCGATTACTCCTTCTGGTTCAATAATAGAACGATCAACTAAATCTAAAACAATAGGAGTAGGTCAGAATTGATTTCTTAGTTCCAAAAATTGTTTCGTCTCTATTGGCATAATGTTAGTTGCTGCCCCTAAATCAACTAACACATCGGGAATAATTGTCTGCCCAATTTTGATAGTGACTATAGGGTTTCCTAGGTTGCCATATTTAATAGCTGGGGTTTTGCCTAACATCAATTTAGAAAATTTTCCCACTACTTGTACTGTGAGGGGGTCCCTAGGTTTCCTTCCAGGATTTTTGATACAGAGGTCTCTCACAGTCTTCGCATAAATAGGGACATCCTTAATCACTTGCAATAGTGGAATTTTAACATGCATATTTTGCAACTCTCCTAAGATATTGAAGGATGGTAATTCCACAGTTTTGGTAATTTCCAATCTTTTAGGGAATGGGGGTTCTGCTAATTCTATGATAGGTTCATCAATCTTCTTTGTATCAACAGATGTTTTTTCCCCTGATTCCTTGTCTGATTCTGAAGATGGATCATCTTCAATTATTGGCTCGACTATTCTCCCTGATATTAATTTTATCTCATCACAAGGCATAGGGGTAATAAATAGAGCTGGCACATTGTGTATATCAATATTATGAATGACCTTATTATTTGGATTTGGGTTAGGTTGCACATGCATTTGATGCCGTAAGGGAGGATTGTTCTTTGGGGCATTGGGAGGTAATTACAGCTGTTGCTGCTGGTACAGGGGTTGGAGCTGTTGTTGATAGGGATTATGTTAGTGAGGGTTTTGATAAGTAAGATGTTGTTGAGGGACTCTCCAATATGGGTTTCATTGCCCAGGATGATTCTATTGTTGGGGCATAGGTACCCATGCATTGGGATCCTTATAAGGAGGTGGAATCTGATTTGGAGGGGGGGCATTCATCTGGCCATATTGAAGTTGATTGTTCACATTATTCCAATAATTACGTGCTGCATGAGAGAATTGAGGGTTTGTACCTTGACCTTGTGGCTTCCATTGTATTCTATGTGTTATTAGATAGACAACCTCCGCTTCCTCATTTGTCGTCTGCATATATGCTTTTACACCTGGTAGGGAGGGACATTGGTTAGTAGCATGATCTAGTTCACAAATAAGACATACCTGGACATTGTTCAGTGGGCACTCCCTTAGTGGATGTTTGTTTCTGCATTTCAGACAGAAAATGGACAATGCCAGATCTGATTCTGCTTGTTTCTGTTTGACCTGTAGAGTGTCAATTTGTGAAGAAAAAGAGTTAATCATTTCTTTTTTGAAATCTTCTAACATATTACCTATTTCTAGTCTTGTTGCCCCTCCATTAGCTGATTTATGTACCCTTGAAAAAGTGATTTCCCTGGTAGATGACTTATTCCTTGTAGATCCTTGAGAGCATATCTTACAATTATTTACAATGTCTTCATAGGATTCCTTAGAAATATATATCCCTTGCCAAGCATATTCAACATATCTAAACAATCATCTCTTACTCCTTTTAGAAAAATAGTTTTTAGAATGTCCTTACTCACATCTAGATGTCCAGACCTTTGTAGATTATACTAGAGTTGCTCCACAAAATCTTCAAGGGTCTCGTCCTCCTTCTGAGACATCTTGAACAGTTCCTCTCTTCATTCCCTCGTTTGGCAGTAGCCTTGGTACTTGGTCAGGAAATGCTGCCTCATTTGTCCCCATGTTGAAATATTCTCTCCTCCAAGGCTCATGAACCATCTTAACGCATTACCCTTCAATGTAGCTGGAAACAATTTAAGCTTCTGCACAATGGTAGTGTAGTCATAGCTTCTACACATAATATCAAATTCAAATAGAAAATCATCTGGATCCTCAGTAGATAATCCATGGAAATTTGGTAGGGATGAGAGAGGTATGTTCTTCATAGGATCTATCCCTCGTGTGGGAATATTAGTAATAGAAAAGACCAGGGTAGAGATAGTATTTTCATCATTTACCTGATCTTCATTGTTCACTAGATCCTCACGGTGGAACTCTTCTTCATTATATCCTTGATTTTCCATACCTGTTGTTTCTCTCCTTAAACAATCAATATGGAAAGCATCCCACTCCTCTTTAGTGACTTTCTGTCCATTGATCTAAAAAATATCTTCAGTTTCTTATCTTTTTTCCCTGTTCCAAGCTACAATTGCTTGATCTTCAATATTCTCCAGTGTTGTGTTCTGACTTGTTGGTGAAAAATCTTTAGCTTCACCCATGATGAAAACGATGTTTCAAAATGGGGTAGTTTTGATGACTGAGGAATATATCTTTTTGGAAAATTGGAAGGGCGAAAAATAGATCTAGAAGAAAAATCTTCTCTGGCTATAATCTCATCAACAAAGTTTGTCCTTCCCAGTGCGGGACTCCTTCCACCATGTCCTTTGGCACTTGTAGGGTTAGTAGTTTTGGGGATACATCTTCTTGTTCCTCGATTCATGCAGACTACTCATTCCTAAGAAAAGAAAACTAATGTGCTTACAAGAATCTATAATTATCTTCCCTGAAAATGGTGCCAAAATGTTGTGCACTTTAATTGTCTAAATAAATATATAATTAAGGTGTTCAATATGAATTGTCAAACCCAGGGAAGTTTTGTTGTAGTAAGATAATTGTGCACAGTCTATGCTAGATTATGAAAGAAAACACTAATCAAATTGCAGTAAGGTAAATTAACACTAAAAGAAACATAATTGAAAAGATGAACACTAACACACGTTGCTGACACAACTAGATTTCTAATCTATTGTTGCAGAATTGAAGTCACACTTGCATAATTGAAATCACACTTGCATAATTGCAATCTAATTTCTAGGAGTAGTATTTGATGAGTGTATAAGAATCCTGGATTATCTAATCTATTCTAATTTTCTATATTACTCTTGCAGAAGGAAGTTCTGTGCTAATTTCTGAAAGGAAGTCTACTTAATTGCAGAAAGGGAATTCACACTTCTATTTACTTTTGCTTGAAAACACAGATTTAATCTAATACAGAAAATGAATTAACTTTCAAAGCAATTCTCCAACAGTATACAACAATTGATTCTAACTCTCATGAGACACTCTGATGCACATTAACAGAAAGGGACTGAACTGTAACAACAAATGTATTCTAGAAATGCATAAACAAATAAATCACACAATTGTAAATAATCAAAGCAGTTAATCTAAAACTCACAATAGAGGGGAATTTGTGAGGAAGGTGGGCCCTTTCCTTCTCACCGAATCCACTCGAAAAGACTACAGTAGGTTGGAGAAACTCAAATCACTTCTTTATTAAATCGCCAGAATGTTTAGATACAAAAATGCTTCACTTCACTCTCTATTCCAAGACTAATCTCTCCCCCCAAAATGGTTACAAAGATACGTTATTTAAGGATAGAGACATTCATTTGAAATAGACTCAAAACATCCTTGAGAATCAGAGATTCTCAAGCTGTTCGTATGATAGAAAAGATCTGTCATCATTACAAAATTTGGAAATGATCTTGATCACCAGCTTGAGCCAAACGTGAGCCAAAACATGTAACAACCTTGAGGATGGGTCTTCAGGATACATATTTGAATGATATACCAACTTCTAGGGTCAGTGGGAATATATTGCAGCAGGTGTAACAACTTCCAAGAAAGGTGCACAATTGTTATAGTTGTGTAACAACATGTAGAACTGGCGCACAACTGTGACAACCAAGACTTGGTTGTTTTTCTTCAATCTACACATTTTGATCATTAGTTGAACATTCATGGGTAAAATATGAGAAACTCTACCAATCAAACATGTTAAGTAAATAAGAATATAAAAGAAAGATCAATGATTCATCCTTGGGAAAAGGTCTTAACAAACGTTATATTAGGAATTTTAGCATAGAAATTATAAGGTTGAATGAGTAAAAGTTATAGTGAAAAAGGGACATTTCTGGGTCCTAACAATGAGGAGATTGGTGTATTTAGTAGGTTGGTGTCTACACAATATATTGTTGAGTTGGTGCTCAACTAAGGATATTGGTGTCTCTAGTAGGTTGGTGCCTAAAAACATTTATAAAAATATTGTTTTGTGGTTTTCTCCCGCAAGAGTTTCCACATTAAATTATGTGCATTGTGATTTGATTTTACATTTGCTAATGAATGATTGATGAGTGGTTAAATAAAGTAAAAAGTATCTTATACTGATTCACCCCCCACCCTCTTAGTATAAGCATAAGTTTAACAAGTGGGTTCCAAGTGAATAATAATTGTATTTGGAGTTTCACTCAGTTCGAGGTTTCCCCCTCAAAGAGGCAAGTGAACATTGATCCCTATTCTGAATATCAAAAAAGGTTTTCTCACTATTTCTCTTTCCATACTCTGGTTTTGTTTTATTTAATTTGCACAATTATATTTTGGTCTATCATGCTCTAAATATTACTTTACTTAGCTAACAAGGAACAACAAAAATGGTACCACAATGCTTTCATATGCAACATGTGTCCAAATTTAGATTTTTTTTTAAAGGATAGACACTTATTTCAATGACTTTAAACATAGAGGCCTATCAATTTAGCGGGTAAACATGTAGTTGGGGAAGCATACACATAGGAAACAAAACTGGAAGTCACCTAGTTGGACTCCATTGTAACCACTATTAGTACCTCTTCAAAAAGTTACCACATCATACATAATTTGACTATGGATTTGATTTTCGACGTACCTTTGGGTATTTCAGAAGCCCACTAGAACCACCTGAAACTAGACTTACATAAACCTATTAGTTATCTTTTTACTATAACACGTCGAGAACAACACTCAAGGACATCATTCTCTAGTACATGAGAATTGGGTAATATGGATAAGGGTATGGTCTAGCCTCCTTAGTTAGCATTGTATGAGATTTAGTTGAGTAATATTGTTGGAAACCCATTGGTATATTACAAATATATAACAATTGAAACTCCTCTATCTATAGGACATTGAAACCCTAGCCTCTACAAAATGGGTAGCTAATAAAATAATTTTTCTATATATTACAAATTTGGGAATTTCGTCACCATAGTAGTATTCATACATGAGTAATAATACATCCCACTAACGTTATAAAAAGATCACCTAGTGTAATAATTAGACAAGAACAATACTCACACCAATTTTTAAAAAAGAAAAAGAAAAAACTTAGCTCAGAATAATCTTTGCATGACATCGATTGCATTGGTGTGGCTCTCTAGTAACCTTTTTTTGGTGGACTTTCCAATACAATTGCTTCTAACCTAGCTCCATATATTGGTATTGTGAAACTGGTCATGTTGGAAGATCTCTTGGATAACCTATGATGTGGTCCCAATTGTTCCATGGACCACCCTAGCAACATGTAAGCCATGGATGAACTAAAGAAAATGGTTATGTCTCTCATCTAGTTAGCGAACAAACTTGATACCAACATAACTACCTTCAATTTGTGCAACTTGACACTACAAGGAAAAAACCTTCTTGTCTAGGTTTTTGCTGAGGTTTATAGTGTAACAAAATTTGAAAAAAAATTCAAAAAACCCTCCGCTACAACCTATTCTATTGGATGTAGAGGTTTTAGTGGATTTTCTATATAACTAAAAAAAATTGGGTGGGCAGAGCTTGTAGCGGAGTTTTTTGTTTTTCCCTCCAAGTGCATTTCTTGCCAAAATGAATTGGTATGGCATTGAAACACATGCACCAATACATTAAGATAATAAAATGCACCATCATAGTAATATAACAAAAATGCCTTGAATCTGAATCTAATAAAAAAATTCCCTAGTGCATTTATAATCAATGCGCACTGGTTCCCCCTTTTTCTTTGTATTCAAAGCATTGATGCTCTTATAATTAGTACACACTAGTTCCACGAGATTCTCTTATGATGCATTGGTGCAATTTAGTATTTGTACACCCGATGTGATAAGGTTACATATAGAACTAGTGCACTATAAGATTAATATGTGTCGGTGAAGTTAATTTATAGTTATAATCGGTGCGATAATATTATTTCGAGACTTGGTGCGTTTAATATAGAATGTGCTCCGATGCTTTAGTAATTAGTATGTACTGATACATCGACAATGTTATTTTTATTATTCACCGGTGTGTATAATATAGTAAAGGCACAAGTGCATAAATAATAGTTAGCTCTACGATGCGTATAATAAAGATAATGCACCGATACAATAATTTTTTTAGTGCACTGGTTAATATTTCAAACATGAGCACCGTACAATTTTGAAATGATAAATATGATTTTACATTATATCGTTTACAAAATGATACTCTTTATCCATAGTAAGTGTCAGTGTGTTGTTATGATTCATATTTACCAGTGCATATGACTCGTCAAAAATCACAGATGTCTATATTATGGCTCAAGTGAGTTCAAAGGAATACAATGCACTGATATGTATATATTTTAATTCATTGTTTTTTACAAATTTTCAATTAATTATTTCAAAATAAAATATTTTTTTATAATTATATTGATTTATATTTATGTTATTGCATTGGCGTGTTATCCAACCAATTAAACCTCTATTATTTGTATCAATGTAAATCATCCATATATTATTTATTTAGGAATGAAAATTTTTACAACATTCGACAATCTAATGAAATAAGAAATCCATTTTATTATATATGAATAAGAGGCCCATTGTCATATAGAAAGGGTCAACGTACTAGTCTAGTACAATAATCAAATTGCAACCAATTTGTAATTTTTACATTTATTGGTAACATTTCCTCATGCAATTGGTGTCATATTTCATGGAAACCTGCGCAAAAGACCTAACTAAAGAATACACAAACAAAGCTTATCAAGAAAAGGAAGAGAGATACCATATGAAGATCAAGAATCAATGTATATTATGATCTTATCAATGAGTGAGTGATATTCACTAATATAGGCAATGCCATCCTATAATTAGGAATGCATTCATAATAGTGATGGTTTAAGATTAGAAAGTCTAAAATAAAACTAGTTAGTTAACTCCCATTGAACTAGTGTTACTCCCACTGAACTAGTGTGCCAAAAATATAAATTTCTCCAACACCCCCCCTGAACATCGATATGGAGTAAAAAATGAGTTCCGACTACTAGGCCATATTAGGTACTCATGTACAATGCAACTAATGAAAACTGAATAAAAGTGAGGAAAGAGGGAAAACCACATGGGAACAACCCCCCACCCCCCTCAAAAGATAATGTATCAAAAGAAGAAAATGACAACGTCTAGGCAACTATGTTCTTCACTGCAAGACGATCCTATAAAATATGAAACTTCTGCTCACTGAAAGTCTTCGTGAATATGTAGAAATATTTATGGATGTGATGAATTCCTTTGGCAACCTGTCTAGTCTTGTACCTCTTGATCCTGTGGACCCATATGCACCTGAAAATATTCCTTTCTGGTGGAAGTGGAACCAGATGCGAAGTCTGTTTCTTTAGGAGTGAGTCATACTCCTTTTGCATGGCTACTTGCCATAATGGATTTCCCATATCCTCACTATAGAGCTACGAATTAGAAGATTGAACCATATAACAATGCATTTGAATCCCAGGTTCTGAAGCTGAAAGTACATGAGAGGTCTCCTCATGATGAGATAGAGTCCTCCTCGAATCCAATGGATTCCCTGCAAGGATAGCTGCTACGTGAAGTGTGAACTGTGCTTTCTTGGGCATCTGTTGAAGCTTCAACACTGGCTTCTTATCTGGATGTACTACCTACATATTTCCATGTACATAATCTGAGTGTACGGAATCATATTTGATGTTTGAAACTAATGGAAGCACAAGAGTATACGCATGTTGCACTGGAGGTGCATGAAAATACTCTCCTTATGTGTAAGTAGAAAAGAGGAGTCATCATCATAAAACTTAGTGAATTTATACAACCTTGACTTGTGATCCACCTCACCAATTTCAATGATGGAATTATCATGCATGTCAATTATTGAAACTGAATCGGATGTAAATTCAACCTTTTTACCTTTCTGAGTGATATGATAAACTGAGAGAATATTCATAGAAAGATTTGGAACATGTAAAACATTCTCAAAACTTCCATTGTGGATTTCCACTCTCCCTTCTCTTGCCACTACTACTGGAGTATCATCCCCCATGAGAATAGGGGGTCTTGAGAATGRAATCAAAGAAGAGAAAACTTCCTCTTTCGCTGCCATATGATGGGATGCACCAGAATCTATAATCCAGGAATTAGATGAGGAATTAATTGCAACCAAGGCATGATGATTAMCTTTCTTAGGAGCATGATCTTCTTCCTTTTKCTTCTTGAMTCCCTATGGAATGAAGTTTCCAAGGTTGTTATATTGAAGTGCCTGTGCCATAAGATYGATATGTTTCTTCATGCATGTGGATTCTTCATGATTCAGTTTATTGMAGTAAGTGCATTGCTTTCCCTTCTTCTTCTTCTTGGAATTTGAAGAGTCTTTGGAACTTGGAAGAATCGTTAAAGGGTTTGGAATATCTCTCTTTCTYRTTTTGTTTCTCCTTCTCRTTCTGTTTGGATGATCCTTTTCCATCATGCATGGTGAGTGCATGTGCTTTGTGATCRTTGATGCRACCCATCTRTATGAGTTTTTTCTTCTCTTGTGTGAGAGACTCAATGAACTGAGCCATCGTATGCATTTTCCAATTTGTTCCWWAAAGACATCTACCAAAATAGAAATTGGAGACATATACAATGTATTCTGGTCCTAGCTTGKCCAAKATTGTTATAATAAGTTGCYTCTCTTGTGTAGACTTTTCAATACCACATTCAACCAAGMTCAAAATAAAATATTGAAATTTACTAAAGAAATCCTGTATATTATCAAAAWTTTTAGGGTCTAAGGTATTTAAMTCTACCTCAAGCATATGACCTCGCATCTCATCCTKCTTTCCAAAGAGTCCTTCCAAGGTGGTCCARATATMATTTGGAGTTTTTCATGTAGCAACATGAAACCATAKATCAATGGATATTAACTAAAGAAGTAATCTTGTGGCCTCATCCTTACARTTTTACCATCTGGTCTTCTCAAGCRCYGATGTAGGTTTTGTTTCTGTCTCYATTGTCAAATTATATAGTCCTTTTTCTTTTGAGTTGGAATGCGACATTTRTATTCCATTCAAAATAGTTGTACRGGGTGAGTATTATCACTAGAATTGATTGAAGAAGTTGCATCTACTTCATACCTGCTATTGATTCTGAAAAGATCYTGAAAACCCAGATYGTRGATTCTAAGATATGAYAGACAGTTCTATGGMAACTATAGATATGATAAAAAAAGATATATCTCCTAAAATATGATGTGGGTTTTGGAGATTTGTTGTGAGCATAAACATTCCTATGTTATACATCTCTAGTCAAAATTTTAGCCCGACCTAGATCGTGGATTTTGAGATATGACCATTTTACTACAGGAAACTAATTTTCTGGAGGGCTGCTGAATTGTCGCACCCTAGAGAAGGATAAAGTGCGACGATGCTGAATCGTTGCACCCTAGTGAAGGAAACCGTGTGACAGTTGTGAAAAATTGAATCGTCGCACCCCATATGAAGAACACAGTGCAACAACGTCGCACCTTCGATAGGGATAGGTTGTGACGATTCCAATCGTCACACCTTTCGATAGAGATAGGCCGGGAACGATGGAAAAAACTAGGTTTACTCAAATCCTCTTTTTCTCTTCTCTGTCTTGTCTTGGTTTCTCCAAGCAACTCGGCTCTGATACCATGCCAGTGTTTCATGAAAACCTGCACATGAGACCTAGCTAAAGCATACACAAACAAAGCATATCAAGAAAAGGAAGAGAGATACAATATGAAGAATGAGAATCAATGTATATTATGATCTTATCAATGAGTGAGTGATATTCACTCATATAGGGAATGCCATCCTATAATTAGGAATGCATGCATAATAGTGATGGTCTAAGATTAGAAAGTTTAAAATAGAACTAGTCAGTTAACACCCACTGAACTAGTGTTACTCCCACTGAACTATTGTGCCGAAAATAGAAGTTTCTCCAACAATTGGAACAATATGTCAAGTACATTAAACAAAATCCCTAATTTTCAGAGACAAATGATCCAAAACATACAAGTTGCAGTAACATTCAATTATATTGATTTTCATTCATGAGTTGAACTGTTGACATTGTTTGAGCTGTGTGCATGCCTCATTTCTTCATCATTTGTAGGTGATATTGTACTTTGGTTTTTTAACATAATGTTTTCTTGATGATCAACTTGTTTTTTAATGTTCTACCACTTCATCTTCCATCTAGAAACATATAAATAAATTTTAATAAGTACATCTACATTTATATATAGTAGAATATACATAATTGCATAAATAAAAGAATATACCTTAGCACCAAGTCTTTCATAAACAATACACATTCTTTCGAAGCCATGCTTCATTAATTCTCTCAAAATATCCTCTGTTGTTTGCATTCCATAATTTGTTTCCTACATGTTTAATATGACATGACAAAGCATAGTTGATACAAAATTTTCTTGTTTTTTTATTAATTATAAAACAAGGAAATTTAAACAACATAGCTACACACAAATTGTTCAATCGAACTTTCATTCATCAAGATATACTCACAACGCATACTTAACTCAATTTTTATCAATTCATGGGTTGGATCTTCTTTGTGTGTTAACACCTAATAGAACACATCCATGGACAAGTGTAATTTATTTATTTAAATATAAATATCACAACAAACATGAAATCTTAAGAAAGACCGACAACGTAAATACTCACAAAGTTTTCGATCAACCATTTAATTCCTCATCGTCTTGTCTTATGTGATGAATGGATTCTATTTATTTTTCTTTTCTGCAACAAAACACTTGAAAATTAATATTTCACACGATACTTACATTTAATATACATAAAGAATAAAAAAATGATTACATACCTATGATGCACATTGTAGCTGGGATGACTCCTCTTGTGATGAAATTATGTTCCATTTCTTTTAACATTTTATTTTGCACTTTTTTGGACATCCCTATCGACATGTCTTTCTTTTCCCCTTGTTTGTCCCTTGGAAATTACAAAATCTCCCCGAAAAAAATAAAATATAAAATTATTATTAAAAAAATAAAAAGAACCCGATGCGTATATTAAGATAATTCACACCAGGGTCATAACAAAATATGTACACACCAGAGCATCATACATACGTATACACACCTATATAGTATAACAATGATGTTTCAAGATTGAAAACATTTTACAATTTTTTATATTCAACCGGTGCTTTATGAATTAAGAAAATCACGACTTACTAAGTAATATTTATTACGCATGGTTGAGCACTGAAGAAATTTAAGAAATGAATATTTCCATATAAAACAATGTTTTTTCCATTTTAAACTCAACGATGAGCTTTGTAATAAATGATCCTCAGTGCATGTTTCGGTAAAATGTGCACCTCTGAATGCGAAAATGATTTTTAATAATATTTCTAATTGAAATAAAGGGTTTTTTACAAAAAAATACATTGCGGTGAGCTTACTATGCAAATAACACACCAGTCACCACGAAGAAATTTTTTAAAAACAAAAAAACTAACAGTGACATAAGGGTTTAGGATCCAATGTAATGAGTGGTTTCATTGCAACATATATGAGACATCCATATATAAATAACCAAACCCTATAAAGAAATTGTGCTTAAAATGTTTTCTTATTGTGAAATATAGAAGGAGAAAACAAAAGAACAACCAAGAAATTAGGGCTTCCAATATTGAAGGTAACTAAAAATTGTTTGAATCAAATAAGAGAATGATCAAGATGCTTAATAGAATGAAATCATATACTTGAAATTTCTACTCTACAGATTTGTATGTGATCTACAGTAGTCCCCCTTGAATTTGGCTCTTAAAAAAAACCACCCACTCGGAAATCTTTGTTGATAAATATATGTTGCAAAAATATCCTCTCTAAAATTTGGCAAACAATAAAACAATGAATAGGGTTATCATTTATAAACAAAAAAAACTCAAATTCTCGCTCATTTTTTCATGGTATATTTCAACGCATTGATGATAAATGTGTGCGTTGTTTTTTTTCTTTTCAGAAGTTATGTTTTTTGGTGTGGTATTCCATGCATGATGCATCTATGTGGTAATCATAATGCATTGGAATGGTATGCATAACACACCAATTTTTCTTCATAATAAATTTTAAATTATTGATAGTAAGCACACATTATTTTTCTAACTTTCTTCAGTCGGTGCGATATACAATTTGAAACACACCAGTCTGACATGTAATTAATAATGCACTAGGGATGTGTGTAACTAATAATGCACCGCAAGACAGTAACATTTGCAGAATGCAAATGTAAACATCCATGTTTAAATTTTGTGGAGGTTTTTCTTTGTAGAGGCAATAACAAAGGTCAATCTTCAATGCTTATCTCAATTAAACACACAAGTGCGTTTTGTTTATACATACACACTGATGCATTTTCAAATGATAAAGCACATTGGTGGGGGAGAGAGAGGGGGGAAAGAGGGAAGGGGATACAATGAGTGCGAGAGGGAGGGGGATACAAAGTGAGGTGGAGAGAGGGGTTGATGCAAGAGAGAGAGGGGGGGATATAGGGAGAGAAGGGGAGGGAAGGGGGAAGAGAGTGGGAGAGGGGTTGAGCATCAAATTCAAATTTTCTATGTTCTAAGAGGATATTTTCAGGGATCGAGTAATGTTTTCATATTTTGTAAGGCCAGATTGAGATCTCTTGTATAGCTGGGTAGAAAAAAACAATGATTTTTTAAGTGTGTTGTCAAGTTATAAAAGTTATTCAAATTTAATTTTGAAGTTAGATTGTTCTATGCTACCTAAGATGAATATTTTTGGTTCAAATACAGGAAAAAAAGACTTATAATATCAAATGGCCAATTCTTCAGATTCCAACATTGCCTCATTACGTATTTTTGGAACTCCTTCAAGTTCTCTCATGTCGATTGAAACACATCTAGATTTTATTGATAATTCATTTATCTCATTGAATTTATGTTATGTATGCAAGTGAAGTTTAATATTTTTTCATTGAATTTTGTAGGATCAAGATTTAGGATTGAGTTCAAATGCTCAAGATATCCCCATGGTCCCAAAATTCCCAAGCTCTTATAAGGAGAAAGATACCACAAATAGATGTTCGATGAAAATGGACAACTTATTTACCCTACCAATACTAACATGCCATCTTCCAGCAATCAACCCAGGTCAACGGGATTACACCATGAATTTGATCTCTTTTAGGTAGACAACCATGTAGGGTGTAAGAAAAAGATATTTGAGTAATTGTATTTTCTGGTTTTCAATGGAACTAATGTAAATGATTTTTTAATTCAACATTTTTTTTATAAAGGAGTTGGTTTCATGTTTATTATTGGGAAGAAAATGTCCATGCTTCTAATAAGTGTTTGGTATAATGTTTGAACATA
Source organism: Picea glauca (assembly GCA_000966675.3). Lineage (NCBI taxonomy): Eukaryota > Viridiplantae > Streptophyta > Pinopsida > Pinales > Pinaceae > Picea > Picea glauca. Next base: position 18,551 of record JZKD02S2240891.1, read on the forward strand.
TTAAAATAATTGTGTTACTAATATTATCAATGCAATGCTCAATATTTTTACATTCAATATTCTAATGACGAGCCACCCATATACCATCTATCGTTGCACCCCACTACGATATCAAGTCGCGAGATTACTGCTAAAAAAAAGAGATCAGAGAGGAAGCATATCGAGAATGGTTGAAACAACCACCTATTCAATTTTGACTACGTCCTGAGTCACCAATTCAAAACCTCGACAATAAAACTATTTATTCATATGTTGGGGATGAAGACAATGATATAGAGGTTGGTATGGATGATTTCTTTTGGGATACCCAGGACATGGAGGGAATGTTGTTAGATGCATTCCAACAAAATGAACTAGGGGATGATGCTGATGTCGTAGATACCTTCTACGAAAACCTGAAATCTACTTCCACCACCCCTCTATTTGGTCTAGTACAAGAGTCTGCAAGGTCTACCCAGCTAGGGACAACAATGTTACTATACAATTTGAAAGAAATGTATGGTATGTTAGACGTGTGTTTCATGACACTTTTGAGGTAAATAACCATTAAGTCCCATAAAATTTTAAGGAATCTTGTCACAAAATGAAGGAATAAAAGGGTTGATTTTATTCATGCTTAATGACAATGCAAATTTTTGTTTCCGACTAATTGAAGTTTATTAAAAAATAAGGTACTTATGAGTGATAATCGTTTTTCCAATAGTTGCGCAGAGGAAAAGAAAATGATGAAAATGTTGGGTGTTGAATACATATCATACCATGCTTTTCCGAATTATTGTATTCTATATAGAAATGAAAATGCGGACAAAGACATATGTTGAGAATGTGGGCATGACATGTACCATAAAAAAAAAGAAAAGGGTAAGGCACATGTTCCTCCTCATAATATATTGAGGCACATGCCTAAAATTCAAAGGATTCAAAGGATATTTCATTGCAAAAAATTACCCATGTTGTAGGGGTGGCATGCCTCACATGGAAGTGAGACAGGAGTTAGGTGAATCCTAGCAGATTCAATAGCCATCAAACATATAGAGGATATATGGACAGATAAATTCAAGGATGAAGTAGAGAGCCTGCGATTGAGCATAAATATGGATGGAGTTAATCCATATTCCATCCAAAACACCAAATATTCTATTTGTCTAGTGGTATAGATCAATAAAAATATACCCCCATGGTTTTCCATGAAGAATGAACATCTTATGTTGGCTCTTATAGTCTCGGGTAGAAGACAAGTGAAGAGAATGGATGTCTACCTCCAAGCATTGATCGATAAATTTAAGAAATTATAGGAAGGGATACATGTATATGATGTATCAAGACCCATCCCAATGGAGATGTATTTTATGTTGTATGGAGTATGTGCGTACACCATGCATGATTATCCAAGACTAGGAGTTTACTCCGGTAAGCATGTTCATCGATTTGTTTATATTTGTAATTTTATTTGGCATACTTCATTTGGTGCAATTATTTTATTGATACTAACATGTTATATATGTTAACATCACAGGTATTGTAAAAAAAGGGTATCATGGATGCAAATCTTGTGGTCCTTCTATAAAGGATAGGTGGTCCAATGCCCTACAAAATTTGATGTAAGATTGTTCAAGGGTATTCCTCCCAGGTATTAGAAGAGTCGCATTTTCTTTCAATGGTAAACCAGAGAGAACAAAAAGACTTGAAATAATGACACCGATTGGAATAGGGGATATGACACAGAGAATGAGAAGGAAATGGAATAATTCTTTGATTCAAATGAGGAACCTATTTTCGATGATGCTGAATGTTTTGAAACCTATGTTGAAAAATTCCCATTGGGATGAAAAAGAAATATTTATTTTATGATCTTCCATATTGGGAGCATCTTAATATTGGCCACTTACTATATCCCATGCATATATTAAAAAATGTTTCATCTTCTTTATGGAGGTACATATCATTGAATAAAAGCAACACAATGGCTCTCAGGAGAGATCTTATTGTTTTAAATACTAAAAATAGACATTGGCTAAGAAATGAGACTAGAGGAGAGGATGGTCCCTATCGGTCTTTTAAATAAGGTGACGTTCCATGGATTTTGAAGAAAAATGATATTTCTATGGTGAAGGATGTTATATTGGATGTGAAGGCACCTTCTTTATATAGGTCAACTCTACGACGTTGTTTCACTGTAGCTGGGAATTCGTCGAGGTTGAAATCACATGACCATATGAATATTCTAAGAGTATGTATGTTGAATACATTATTATCCTAGTTATATACTGGCATCGGTAAAAATATGATATGCACTCATAGTTTTATGGAAATTAATGATGTGTGTGTCTATTTTATAGTTTCATTATCCTTTTTTCATGTGTGGTTGTGTGAACCATGAATTCCCCAAGGACCTGCAACGTGCCATATCGAAATTATTTTCATTTGTACGTTGGATCACATCAAGGGAGATTCATATGGCTAGCATTCTATAATGGCATTGAGATATAAATGATATTGTTTGTATGTTTGAGAAGGAACCACCCACAATTTTTATGGACTTGCAAGTCCATCTTCTAATTCACCTACTTTATGAGGTTGAATTATTTGGGGTGCTCTCATGTCGTTGGATGTTCTTCTTAGAGAGGAACATGAAAAAATTGAAGGGGTTTGTTTGAAAAAGAGAAAAACTAGAGGGCTCTATGGCAGAGGGGTACATAGTATATGAGTCATTCTGTTATGCCAATGAGTACATCAAGAAAATTGATGACATAGAAGGGGAAATCATTTGGGACAACCATCAAGATGGGGAAAAAAGGGAAGGGGAGCTACACCAAATGAATGGAAAAATGAACTTGATAAAGATTAAGTCAGTTATATTTTGTCAATTTAGTATAGAGAAATTGTTTACATTGAAGCTGATAATATATTTTTCATCCCATGCTATTTGTTTTGAATTCTTTTGTACATAAGAGAATTTAGAAATTTTGATGCCATCAATAAATCCGTTCTTTAATTTGATAATATATATTTGATCTCATGATTTTAATTTTGATTTTTTTTATACATCAATGAATTTTGAAATGGATGCCATCAATAAATTCATTCTTTACAACAAATAGGCAACATGACCATGGGTTGCACTGTATGAAGAGAAAAAAAGGAAATGGGATAGTGACATGAAAACATTTATACATTTGAATGGTAGAAGTATGCCTTATCCTGATCATAAAGAAAATTTACCAAAAATATGTCCCAACAGTTGGGTGATTGACCATATACAAGAGAAATATGCAGTTTCTGGTCGTAACCCACGTGGAGAAGTTATGGATTCACTAAAAATAGGGATTGTGTGCAACAAATTTGTAATAAACTCTCTAAGTACCACATTCTATTTATAGTATTGCTTATTTGAATTGTAACATGTATTCTGTTTTTATTAATGCTTCAATTACTAGACATATGCCACTGCCCTTTGTTCACATTTTTATAGGTGAATTTCTTCCCATATATGTGGGCATATGGACATCATTTTCGCACTGAGTATGTTGATGAAGGCCACATCACACAATATTGTGGAGTAGAGGTTGACTTCGACCAATCTGGTCGTGCTAGCCACCACGATGAAAACCTGATAGAGGAGAAGTTAAGTTACATTGGAAAGATACATTGGGGAAGTTAGGTTACAATGGACTTCCCATTGTTTCAATGTGTTATTTTTTGTTGCAAGTGGTGGGATACCTTCAACAAGAGAAATGAAAAGGAAGATCGTGATAGTGGGATAATATGTATTAACTCTAAACAAATGTGGGTTGAAAGTAAGAAGCCTTATGTTTTCCCAAAACATTGCAACCAAGTGTTTTTTTACCCAGAGGTGTTGGATGGGGACTGATGGTTCATACTCAGACATGATCCGAGATCTAAATATTTTTTTGAGAACAAAAATGTTACAAAACCAAGTGAGGAAGATAATCAGGGTGATGGCAACAAAGATTGATTTCATGTAAATGATTTGTTTGGACATTTATATTGTGGATATGCCATTTATTATGGGCATCTATAATGGGAAATTATGTTTTTTTTCATTCATTTTATAATTATGTTGGATATGAAAAGTTAACAACCATTTACAATCACCATATTGAAAACACATTAAATAGATATACAAGCATAACATTTGGTTTTGATGTATTTTCATTGTCATATTTATTGTTTATTATAGCAAATTTATGTTGTATTGTATTCAAATATGTTTATGTTAACCTTTGAATTACTAAGCATTAATTGAGATATGACAAAGTTTGTGGTGTACAATAGTGAAGATTCATTTTAAATTATATTTTATTTAACAAAAAATGAACATATTAAAAAATATTCAAACCTCAAAATTTTCATTTTTTAAGAAAACCAAAATTCAAATAAATATATACTTTGACGGAAATTATAAGGACAATTCCAACAAAATAACTTCATGCAACATCTACAGTATTTGTGGTGTACCTGGAATTACCAACTTTGATGGCATTCCCCACCTTAACTAGTGCAACTATCATGGCCTTCACCTATTCCACTCCATCCTTTAGTTTTATAATAATATAAACTTATATTATTAATTCTTTTCACATTCTCCTTGAAATAAGTGTCAATATAGGAAGGACATGGAAATTCTAAAAGAGGCTTTTTCTAGAGCCTAGTCAGACTTAAGAAAATTTGTAATGATCCATAATTATCTAAAAGTATAGAATCCTTTGTCAATTTTGCTAATTCTTAAAATACTAATTATAAAATGTCGGGTGATATTATTTTTTAATAAAAGATTCATAAAGTTTGTATTAGAGTAAAACATTGTGAAACCATTTCATAAAAAATGTATAGACCAAAATTTATTATTATTCTCTATATTTATTATTTTAAATTTAATTGAATAAATTTCATATATTATAATAGCTGGATAATATAAATTAATAAAATCTTTGGAAAAATTAAACATTAATAAAATATAATAATTTTTATTTTAGTAAACAATTATATTATAAATTTGTCTTGTAATCTTTGAATAATAAAAACTAAAAAAATAACATTATTATTGCATCATCAACATTATTATTAGTGAATAATTATGTTATAATGTTATTCTCATAATATATGAAAAAGACATAAATATTCAAATCACAATCATTTCACTCATCATAATTTAAGTATTTTTGTTTCTAAACACATTTAATCAACATATTGAATCTCATTGGAAAATAAACAATTCAACTTGAGCAATAATTAAATGTTATATGGCAGTAATGGTTATAATTTTTTGCAATCACAATCCAAATTAAACGCTTTCATAAAAGTAAATTTAAACATTATATAGAAACTATAAATTTAAATGAGTGATACATATCAAATTTCACTTAAAAATAAAGAAATCATTAACGTTGTTTGTCTTTATCATACTCGTATTACATTTTAAAAATCAAACAACAACAACAACAACAACAACAACCAAAACATTATATGAAAAACATAATATGCATGAGCGATATACATATGATTATTCATGTCAAACATACATCTCAACAAAATCTGCAATAAACATGTCATATAGATCTCCAGTCAAATGTAAAACAATTAGTATAAATGACAATCGGTACCACTACTATCTAGGTGCACCACTAGAGCTAGGTGCATCAATGTCTCTACTACCAGAGGTAGATACTCTATTAAGAACAACTATCTAAAAATAAAATGTTGGCATAAGTGAAATATCAAGTGTCTCTATATCAATATCATGAATATGTGCATCAACAGTACCCAATGTGATCATAGTGTCCAAAGCATCAGAAGCTTGTGACACAAGTGGAGGAAGAGGAGGAAGAGGGGGATTAGTGGATGATGACACATGTGGAATAGGAGAAAGACAATGATTGGCGGATGGTGACACAAGTAGAGGAAAAGGGGGAGGAGGAGGATTAAACATGGATACAGGTTGAGACACATGTGGAGGGGAAACAAGAGGAAGAGGAGGAGGTGACATGGATGGATGATCCGTAGATTCTACAACTGACTCATTTGGAGGAGAATTAGGAGGAAAATGAGGATCATGTGGTAAACTAGAGGATGTGGATGGATCTGTTGATGAGTTAGATGTAGTGTGATCATGATCACCAGCCCTCAACGTATCGATGAGGTTGAACACACCAAAAATATGACGCATCAACATCACCATGTCATGAGAAAAACACCTCCATGTAATAGAGAGCGTCTCTACTCGTAATATGTCTCTAGGGGGTACATGTACCACCCTGTGACTAGTTATGACATGACATATCTAATCTGCAACCTCTAGTTGGACTCTCGAATCCAGCCTGTGTGGCATGTGGGGTATCTGTACTACTAGATGCTTTTCCTCTACCTCCTCCATCACCTCATCCTCATGTTGGGGAGGCACATCCTCAACATATGTGACAATATTTGCAAAACAATAGATAATCATTATAAGATAATTGAAATAAAAAGTTGCAATAAATTACATGTGCATTAAATAAGAGATACAAATATGCAAAGATTGATCAAAACATATCGATAATATTTCCTCTCTCATATGTTGGCTCCTCTGTTGTAAATTGGATGTTTGGACATCCTCTCCAATATATCCCCGCATATAGGTACTATACAATATCGAGGACATTATCATCCTCACTAGACAATAAATCAATAACCGACCTTCCCACTGAAGTAATGAGATACTCTATTGACCCCTCTTGAGCATCAACTTCCCCTATATGTGAATATGTGCATTAAACATAGGCCTAGCAGGAAAATGAGGTATTGTTCGCTGAGTGGTATGAACCCTCTCAAAAAATAGTGTATACAACTACGCCATGAATGGGAAGAAACTTTTCCTAGAAAAAACAGAGTGACAATGATCTAATACACAACAAAACTGTCTAAAAAAAACATTCACCCACCTAAGCAATCAGGAATTCCACAATAAAATATCTACATAATAAAACATAGGGAAACTAATACGGTGACCATCAAAGACATACTGTGATATTTCCGAGAGAATACAATAGAAGAATCTAACATCCTCTCTCTCTCAAATGCAGCTATCCACAACTGACTACCTTTAACCTAGTACTCAAAAGTCAAAGTAATCTCTAGGATGACATATCTCTGCACATATGCCAATTGGGTCTCTCTTGCAGCACTGGGTGGTAGCATAGGGAAATGGGGTAAATACACCCCCTTCCTAGACAACCCAGTGATAAAATACACACCCTCCTCTATGGGATGATACCATATATCCAGATCGACCCTAAACCCCTATCTCCCATTATCCCATCGACTAATCAAATGCTGTAACATTGCAGAGTTCTTCCTAAGGGATATTCGCTCCAAATAAAACTTTATGAGGATAATTTCTATCAAAATTTCATGAGTATGCTGTGAAATAGGGCGAGGGTAAGACTCCCTATCCATCTCCCTCACCTCCCACTCACACACAAAAGTAT
>JZKD02S2240891.1:26200-37369 GCA_000966675.3 Picea glauca
ATAAATGACATGTATTTAAAAAAATCCAAAATTGAATATTTTTTGCAAATAAATATTTAAAATAAACTGGTGCGCTCGTAACAGTTCATACACCTCGTGGTTGGTGCACTATAACAAAACAAAATCACCGCTAAGCAATGCATTCCATAGGACTATCTACACTTACGAAGTAATTTTACTAGTACCGGTTCATCTTGTTAACAAGGAAACACTACAACACTAGAATGTATAGTTCACAAATCCAAGGTGCCCTTTGTTAAACATAATGCACCAGTGTGCCATGTCTACTAGAGCACCGAAATGTTGTCTACCGATGATGTTGTATTTACAACACCAGTGCATTTTTTGGCTTGATGGGCATTGCTAAGCTAAAATTCAATATCGCAGTTGAAGTGGTGCGACAAGTTACTATTAATGCACTAGCACTATTGTGACAATGGAGCACCGATGTTTTGTACATCGATGCATTGTAAAGGATAAAGCACCTGGAACGATGCATCCAATGAGATGCCCCACTATGAAAATTCAGGAAATATATGTCTCGATGCATTTCTGTATATAGTATCGGTGCATCAGATTATAATGGTTACACTGCTACATTAAATTTTATAAATTGTTATGTAAGCAATGCCCTTAGTTGAGTGAAGTGAACCAGTGGGTAATGTTAAACGACATTAGTTTGATTGATTAGATGCGTGTATTATTTTTCTAAAGTATGGTGGTACATTTGAACATTGACATGCTAGGGAATTATGTGTTTGGTTTGCACTGGTGTGGTTGGGTAAAATTTGTGCACTGTTAGATTAAGTTTTCATACAACGTTGAGCTAGCAGTGTGGCTAATGAAGTGAAATGTTTCGGTGCGGGTAGAATCCCATTGTGCACCAGTTTTGGGGATTTCCAAAGGATGAAATGTGTTGTAAAGGATAGAGCACTAGGAATGAGGTTTCCAATGATATTCCCCGCTATTAAAAATTGGGCAATATATGTTCCAATGTGTTTCTATATACATTTCCGATGCATTGGATTACAATGGTTGCATCGCTACGTTAAATTTTATAAATAATTATGTTAGCAATTCCATTAGTTGAGTGAAGTATAGCAGTGCATAGTATTAAACAAAACTGGAGCGATTTATTCGGTGTGTGTATGTTTCTTATAAAACATGGTGGTGAATTTGAACATTGATACATTGGGGAATTATTTTTCTGGTATGTCCCGGTGATGTTGGATAGAATTGGTGCATCACTAGGTTAACTTTTATATATCATTAATATAGTGGTGTGGTTAATGAAGTGAAATGTATTGGTGTGGGTCGAAGCCCATTGTGCTCCGGTTTTGAGGCATTTCGAAGGAGTTAGGATGCAATGCTTTGTTTATAATAATTCATCATGGTGCACTTGAGGGAACCACATCGATGCATAAATGTATTCAACACATCAGTGTTGGTGATCACTATGTATTTAACACAGTATGCACCATGTCGAGGTTTGCCAAACCATTCAGGCGCACCACACACAATCGAAAATATTCACAAATTTCAAACTCAATTGTAATTTTGAATGAATGAAAATGCAAATAGGAAGGCAATAAATAATTTACTTGGTCTCTTTCATCCTAAGTAGGAATGGTTGCACCATTGAGATGAAATGATTTTTTTTGGTAATTTTCAATTTGGAAATGTGTGGAATCCACCAATAGAGATATTCAAGACCGTGTAGAGAACCATAAATAGGGAATCTTAGGAAGAAAGGTGAGCACCAGTGCTTGCTTGAGAGTTTGGAAGCATGGTGTTAGGACTCAGAAATGTCACATTTATATCCTCTTTTCCTTCACCATTCCTTACATTTCATGGTCCTAATAAACCTTTTATCATACCATTTCCATACATACAGTTGGGTTTCACCTTATTATTTTCCACTTTATTCATTTTAGTTTTATAAGTGAATTTATGATTAAATATTAGAAAAATGAAATATTGTCATTATATATCAAGGTTGGATGAGTTTGATGATGTGTGCAGGCATATTTGAAGATTTCAACAAAGTCAAATATTACCACCTAGCCTCAAATTCGAATTTCATCTTCAAGCTTTGAAGAATATCCAGGACAATCATTCAAGAATATTCAAAGGAGAAGATCATGGAGATTTTGATAGGATATCTTATCCAATATATGTGTGGAGGATTTGAAGGAATAATTTGAGAGAATAGTGGATCTGTAATTATGACACTCTTCAAGACTGTCATGTATATAAGAGACTGTTCTCTCTTCACGAGGGCCATCATGTTATTCATAATTGGAGGATGTTAGTCATAATTGATCATGTAGTTCATAATTTAGTCTTGTAATTGGGAGAAGGGGATTCTTAGATTTGTTATTCTTTCATGCTTTGTCATTTGACTCTTGTAATATAATTTGATATTGATATATTGTGTGAGCTCACATATGTCATTTTTAGTTCAACTTTTCACATGTTGTATTGTTTTTCCCTTATGCAATTTCTTGCTTTCTTAGTTAGTATTTCAATGATTTCCTAGATTAATTTCATTTCAACAATTTAGATTAGATTACTTCTACTTCAATCATGCATATATAGTGCATGCTCTTCGTAATCCTATGAACCTCAGATTGACAAATTAAATAGTTGGGCAAATACTACAACAAAATTAAATGACAATATTTTCGCCTAACATTTTGGCGCTGTTGTCGGGGAAGCACGATCGATTGAAGTTTAGTTTGATTTCCTGCAAGTGTAATTTACGTATGTTGGTATGGGTTCATAGCAGCTACTTGAGTGGATACTCCTCATGTTCTCCCTGCCAGCTCTAGAGTGTGAATTTCAACTTACGCAAATTTCATTTTCCGCAAGTGTGAATTTCAATTGTAGCGAGTGTGTTTTCAACAACTGTGGAGAGTATGTGTTTCAGCAAGTATGATTTTCAATTTATTTATTTATTTTTTATTTAAGTGCTGTAAGAACCCCTTTTTCAATATGTTTTAACAATGAGTGTCATCTTGGAACTACTCACTCAGATCCTCGCGAAAGTCGAGATCTCCTCTTCCAGACTCCTCTTCTCTGGAAGAGGAGATCTTGACAACAATTAAAGATTCAAACACTCCTCCAGCAACAAACGAGGATTCAACATCTGAAGAACCCTACATATCTGATGAAAAAAAATCATTCAAGTAGGAGATTGAGGAATATGAAGAGGAGTTACAATAATATCTGAGTGAGGAAAAACATGCCTATGAAAGCATTATCGAGCAATGGTTCCAGGTAAGCACTCAATTAAATAAATTTCATTTTTATTTAGTTAGTTTGCCATTACAACAACTAGATTTATTCACTCTCGAATATTACCATTATTCATTTGAAAAATCACCACTAAACATATTGATGTTGTTGTTGTGTGCTTGGCTCCATTGGAAGTTTGACTACACATGACTAATCTTTAAGTTTCATTTAGCATAGAGAAGGTAGGATTTTATTTCCAATTTTTTTTTCTTAGAATAAGTATGCTCTCCTTCGCGCTTCGTGCAATCGCGAGGATCATAAAATAAGATGTCTAAATTGATTTCAAGAATGAATATTTTTGCATCCATCCTTTGACCTGCAAATAAACAAAATAATTTTTTTTTAGGCGAATAAAAACAAAATCAATTTTACATGTTGTTACAGCATGCTGATACAACAAAAATTTTACATGTTGTTACAGCGGAAATTTTACATGTTATTACAACATGCTGGTACAACGACATTTTACATGTTGTAACAATGATTGAATAAATTTGCAGATATGCGACAATAAAACAACAATGGCGTTAGGATAAAATAAAACAAAACGAAAAGAAATATAATAATAAATGTTCTGCAAATTCATGAGTTTTTCCCCACTGAACTGTCGGGGCAGGCTGAAACAGTGCTAAAACGTGGTTGGTTGAAATCCATTTAAACTGTGCAAAAATTTGTTTCCTAATGCAATATTTTCTGGTTTGAGTTTCCGCAACACCCCTTTAATTACAACCTGCACATCATATATGAATCATAGTTTTTATAAAGGGAATGTGACCCGATGCGTATTACACCAATCTATCTTTCACAAATACCTCATTGTGTTAGCTTGGCAAGCACCATCTTTGAAAAACACCATCTAAATTCAAAATAAGTGGTGATTCATCATCCAAAATGTCTATATGCAGTACAATCAGTTTCTCTCTAATGACTTCTTCATAACTATGAAAATGCTCTTTGAAATGTTTTGTTGAAAATCTCATCATTCCCAGAGAGAAGAAAGTCATTTTTTTGAGTTTGAATCTATTTTTTTTTTACAGTGGCGTGAAAGCTTCTGCAAAGTCATGTGGCACTATTCGTTATGCATGGCTGACATGATGCAAAATTTAATTTTTCTTTAGAATTTGGTAGGTTTTGCGGATTGGAAGTGTGTGCTCAAATTGGATACCAGATCTACGACAATTGAAATAAATGGCTTAATGGAATACGTGTAAAGTACGTGTGAGACAATTTCATCAAAGACCTTGGGCAAAAGAAGTTGAAGATTCATGGATGGATGTTGTTTTTGTTTTGTTTTTTTAAACTGGGGCCAGGGAACCCAAGAAGCCGAGATATCAGTGGTGAAGTTCCAGCCATTGGAAGTGTAGTTAGGCAATTACACCTTCGAAGGGATTGACCGAAGAATAGGAGCCAAATCATGATCATGATTGCGATTATCCACATCCATAGGTCGATATCAATAATATGTTGGCACCAATTAATTCATGATCAGTCCATATCCTGAAGAGATCGGCCATTTCACCATTAAATAATTAAAAATCGACGCCATTAATGAATCAAGATTGGATGCGTCCACTCTGGATTTCTTTGCGCAGTTGATAATTCTTACGATCAATAATTTCTTATTGACTCCTGAGTAAAATGAATAAGATGCATCCGTATTTATATGCCCATGATTTCACTGCTAAATCCACGATGACCAACATTGCAATTGTCACGATTGATGAAGACTGGGTCGTATGCCCAGGCTGGCTCACATGAAAGTAGATGTTTTTGTTAGTTAACGTGATCTACTTCATCATTGTTTGGGCTGTGCGTATAGATGGCCAAGTAGTGATGAATTTAATGGACATATTGTTTAGAACTGTCATATTTAGTTGGACATAAAGGAGCAAGGTGACATAGGATACATTTCTCATCACATGGAAGCTACGTTTGAAGAGCTTATCAAGGAGGGAATGATTGAGAAAATGGATTCGTTCAACCTTCCAGTCTTCTACTCGAATATTGAGGCATTGGAGAGAAGATTAAGGATGGAAAAATCGTTGGAGATTGTGGAGAGAGTCCAGCTGTTCAGTGGGTTCAATTTTATTGCATCCAATTCCAGAGGTGAGAAAAAAAAATGATGAGAAGATGTTTGGAAGGATGGTAACAAACAGTTACAGAGAAGCGTTCGAGAATCTTCTGAGAGCTCATTTTTGTTCTGATGTCTTAACGAATGAATTCTTATTGAATCTTAAAGTGATGGCAACTGCCAAATGTCAGGATTACATGCACAATCGAACTGATCATCTTGGAGCCTTTCTTATTCACAAACGACATAAATCATTTTCTGATGTGATATTATAGATACCAGGATTGGATTCTTCTGTCAGGGTTTTTTGTAAGGTGATATATATAGTTGGATGTATATCTAAGTATTAAAGGAACTCCAAGAGTTTGTAAAGACATTCTGGTGGCCAGTACTTTCATGCGCTTGGGATCTTTTCCATCTTCTCATGAGAAAAGCTTGGGGATGTTGGGCATGCACGGGAATGTTTATGCAAATTATGTAGTGGATAAAGCTAATCTCTTTCTTTCTTTTGGTGTTCACTTTAATGATAGAGTGACAGATGTGTAACCTGCACTGCAAGGGCTTAAGTCAAAATGTTAAAATGCATTGCATACCTAATTGTTGAAGGAGCATAACATGAATTATAGTTGAGACAAAGCATGAGGAACTTAAGGAATGTTGTTTTGTAGATCTAGAGGTTGCTTACAGTATGCAATGCAACCAAGATCAATTTACATCATACATGGCTAGATATCCATTGACACACTTTCTATTTTTCGAATCAGACCTATCCTCTAATGTACAACTCAATGTATTGGTATTATGTTTCAGCTGTGTGTTTTAAAGAATTGATTTTTTATTTTACTTTCAGGTCATGTAGGGAAACCGATGTTCACTTTGGATAGGAAATGGACCAATTTGGCATACTGAGATGATAATTTTTTTATTTTTCATAACATCTATATGACCTTGGAATTTCTGATTAACGCATTTTTGCAGGCATTGTATTGTAGGATCGACCGTTGTGTTTGCTTACTGGTTGTCACAGAGACTTGTATGCCCTAATTATTCAATATATTTGATGACGTACATGTTTGATTATGCAGAAAAACAATTAAAATCAATGGAGCAACTTGACTAATTTCTTAGGTAAATTTGACAAGCAACGTGTTTAATATTCCAAGACTTTAGTGACAATTCTCAACAACTGGTTATTATGCACATGGGAAAATTTGATACAGCCAAGAAAAATAAGTATGCAAGGGCAACATGAATTTGTACTAAGCTTTTCAGGTTCACAACCGATCACATTCCATGCTGCAGTGATTTTTATGAATCACAAAATTCTTCAAAGAACACATGCTTTTCTAGATAGCTTGAAGGAGTTGTTACTCAACATAATCATTTTTCTATTACACATAAAAATTTTGTGCATCTTGATGTTTGCTTTTACACAATTTTTTTTGTGCATATTGATGTTTGCTATTACACAATGACCATGCTGATACACCATGTTGCGATACCCATATTTCCGCATTTTAACAAATTTCATGCTGAGACATTATCCCATTTATCCTTCAAGGATGATTAGTCATCCTTTTATTGACACCAATCTTCCATTGAATTATCCTTCATGATTTCACACACCTATTTTTCGGAGTTGCATACATTCCATTATCTCTTTCAGTTCATTTTTTCCTTTCCATTTTTCCTTCTGAATAAAACAAACCCCCTTTCCATGATTACATTTCCTTGCCATAAACCCTGTTGCAACTGAGATCTTTACATTTATAGTCCTACCAATATTTTTATAAACTTATGTTGACTGATGTGGGATTCCTTAAGGCCCACCTTTCAACAGTCTTGCCCCATCGACCTCGACACTTTATCTGGGATATAGACTAGAGTTTCTTTTGAGTACCTTGAGGCTTGCATGCCTTAATGGAAATCTCTCTCGCTAGCAATCATGGGAATACATCAATGTACCTTGATCATTCGATCTTGCAAGTGGCCCGACATCAACCCATCTATTCACACTTCAAAAATGTACTCGAGTACCTTGACACTCATTGACATCACTGGTGAGTTTGTCTTGCATTGGTTAACGACATTCATCAATGGACGGTAATCTAATGATTTTTCTTCATGCTCAACATCAACACGTTCATTTGCATGATGAGAATTGTACCATTAGTTTTGTAGTGGGTGAAGACTATACACTTTTTCATGATCCCCTCAATAGTTGCAGCAGTTTGATTTTAGATCTATGAGAGTACCACCATTCCATATTCTTTGCCTTCCACATTTCTCATGATTCAGCATTAGCAGTTCCATTTTCCTGGTCTTACAGTAGTGACACCTTCCATCTTCCATCGGTCACAATCAGATATTATTTGCTCCAACAGTTACAACAATTGCAGCTACAACGCCAGTCATGTTTTCTTGATACAGTAGCCACAATAGTTACATCTACTTTTTGGGTAAGTGGAGGTATGTTCTTTTCTAAGCTTTAATCACACAATTCCTTATATGTCAACTTGAATATTTTTGAAAATTCCTCTCCATTCTCTCTTTCCTTCCATGACCTACACTAAGTTGCATGAGGGCATGCAACTGATTCAGTTGGGGGGGGGGACTATTTCACCACATGTTCATTACCATTATTCCATTTTACCATCTTATCATTCCATTTATGATTCACTAACATTTATTTTCCAATGACACTTTGTTGCATTTTGATTGATATACATATTGACATGATTCATAAAGATAAATAAAATGATTTATTATACTCAATGATGCTCTCTTATGCACATTGATAGCTTATTATTTCCAGTGAGTACATGGCTAAATTATTACAACAAGAAAATCAATAAGTGAAATGAATTTTTTTAACACAAGAACCAACATATTTTGTATTCATGGTTATCACACAAGAACCAACCATAAGAAAATTTCACATGTTGTTACACATATTTCACATGCTATTACTCTTGTATCTCATACCCTGGAAACATTCATTGTTAAAAGGACATCATCAATCAAAGCCATAGTTTAAATTCCAAAAGTTCTTGAGAAGATCCATGCATGGTTGCATGAGGACATGCAACAAGTTGAATTGGGGGGTATGTTAGGACTCATAAATGTCACATTTATATCCTATTTTCCTTCACCATTCCTTACATTTCATGGTCCTAATAAACCTTTTATCATACCATTTCCATACATACATTTGGGTTTCACCATATTATTTTCCACTTTATTCATTTTAGAATTATAAGTGAATTTATGATTAAATATTAGAAAAATGACATATTTTCATTATATATCAAGGTTGGATGAGTTTGATGATGTGTTCAGGCATATTTGAAGATTTCAACAAAGTCAAATATTACCATCTAGCCTCAAATTCGAATTTCATATTCAAGCTTTGAAGATTATTTGGGACAATCATTCAAGCATATTCAAAGGAGAAGATCATGGAGATTTTGATAGGATATCTTATCCAATATATGTGTGGAGGATTTGAAGGAATAAGTTGAGAGAATAGTGGATMTGTAATAATGAYACTCTTMAGGACTCTCATGTRTATAMGAGRGTGTTCTCTCTTCATSAGGTTCATCATGTTATTCATAATTGGAGGATGTTATTCATAATTGATCATGTAAATCATAATTTAGTCTAGTAATTGGGAGAAGGGGATTCTTAGCTTGGATTCTTAGCTTTGTTATTCTTTCATGCTTTGTAATTTGACTCTTGTAATATAATTTGAGATTGATATATTGTGTGAGCTCACATATGTCATTTGTCATTCAACTCTTCACATGTTGTATTGTTTTTCCCTTATGCAATTTCTTGCTTTCTTAGTTAGTATTTCAATGCTTTCCTAGATTAATTTCATTTCAACAATTTAGATTAGATTACTTCTAGTTCAGTCCTGCATATATAGTGTGTGTGCTTTGTAAGCCTACGAACCTCGTATTGATAAATTAAATAGTTGGGAAAATACTACGATGGAATTAAACGACAATATTTCCACCTAACACATGGGATGCACTGTAACAACAGAAACCAGTTTGGTTATTTTTTTTAATTTACCCTACTTCGGTGTGCTTTGGGATATTTAGGCGCACCGGGGAATAATATGAAATGAAACCAGTGCAATTTATTCAATTCATATAAATTTATTATAAAGTATGGTGGTGCATTTAAACATTGACTCTTCGGGGCATTATGTTTCAGGTACACCCCGGGGCGATTTGTTAATTCTGGTGCACCGCTAGGTTAAATTTTATAAATAGTTTAGAAAGCAGTGCGGTTATAAGCATGTTTTTCACCGGTGTCGAGGTGTTCCAAAGGATGCACAACTTTGTTTTTTTGGTAATTTATCGAGGTGTGCTAGCTTGAACAACGTCGATGAAGACATATATAGATGCATCGACGAAGGTGCTCACTGCGACGCTATGTTTTAGGTACACCCCTTAGATATTTATTAAACTTGGTGCACAACTAGGTTAAACATTTTATATCATTGAAATAACAGTGTGGTAAATAAAGTGTAATTCATCGGTGCGGGTGTAAGCCCAATTTGTGTCAGTGTCAGGGCATTTTGAAGGTTGCACCACTTTGTTTTTTTGGTAATTTTTCATGGTTCACTAGCTTGAACAACACTGGTGAAGAAATATATCAATGCACCATGGGTGGTTCTCATTGTGTATTTAACATAATATGCACCACTTGGGGGAGCCGAACCGTTGAAACACACTGCACACAATTTAAAAAAAATTGAAAAAAATGCCCAATTTCAAGCTAAACTGTAATTTTGATTGGATGAAAATGAAAATAGGAAGGTTATAAATAATTTATCCACTCTGTTATGTCCCGAGGAAGCATGGTTTCACCATTGAGAGGAAATTATTTTTTTTGGTAATTTCCAAATTTGGGAAATGATTAGAATCCAACAATGGAGCTATCCAAGTCGGTGTAGAGCACCGAAAATGGGGCATCTTAGGAAAAAAGGTGAGCACCGGTGCTTGCTTAAAATTTTTAAAGCACATGATGCACTGTAACAATGAAAACTGATTTGGTATTTTTTTTTATTTACCCTACCTCGATGCACCTTTAGACATGTAGGCACACTAGTGGGTGATATTCAACAATAATGGTGCGATTTATTTAGTGCATGTAATTTTATTATAAAGTATGGCAGTGCTACAGGAACATGGATGAACTGGGGCATCATTTTAATGAAAGTTCTGATGTGTCGATATGTTAAATATTCATTGAGTAAAAGAAAACCTCCACAAAAACCTCTTGTGATGCACCTCTACTATGAACAGTGACAAGGCGTTTGAACATTTAAGCACCGGTGCAGTAGTTTTTAGATGTGAAATGGTGCATATATTCCATAAATGCACACTGAAAAAAAAACCTTTCCAAAAATCTTCGGTCACCTACCTCTGCTAACAACCTTTGCCATTTATTGCTAAGGGAAGAATTTTTTAGGGAGGTTCTGTAAAAACCTCTGCAGGAAGGTGTTTTCCTTGTAGTGTGACCTTGTTTTGATAATATTGAGAATTTGGGGGGTAAGAATGAAGATTGTGGAAATTTATCTAGTGAAGGCTCTAATAAGAGTAATCACATTGATGAGGAAGAAATATACAATAATGACCACCCCTTTTCAAATCATTTACACAATCTGATGCCTCGCTTACCTAAAGTCAATTTGAATAAGTTTGATGGGTCACATCTAATAGGTCAGGCTGTCCAAATGGAACACTAAATTTCACTAGATGGCATAAAGGATGACCTATTTAAACTCA
>JZKD02S2240902.1:0-11022 GCA_000966675.3 Picea glauca
TCATTGAAAAAACCTGTAACAACAATGCAGAAGAAAAACCTACTTAGAAAATAACCAAATAACTAGAGAGAAAATGACACAAGTTATAACAAAATACAAGCAAACTTGTAACTCAACTTGCTCTAAGACAAATAGCCCACTATTTACTCTTTCCACTCAACCTTAATGAAGGTACGGTAAGGCAGTTGCAGGGCCTCTCCACTCCTGATTTGAGGGCGCTAATGGTGAAATACCTCTGAATCATTGCCGGTACCATAAAATTAGGGCGAAATAGCACTTAATCATTTCCATTACCAGAAACTGGAGGCGAAATACCTCATAATCATTGCCTTTACCAGAAAATCGGGGCGAATGGGAGGATCTAGTTCGAATTTTAAGGGGCGAAAATGGATTTCCATGCTCTTCCCTCACAAATATCCATGGGCTAAGGGTTATATATATAATTTTTTGAAAATAAACTTGGGGCTATATATTTGCAAATCCCTCAAACTACTCCATGTAAATAATTCGCCCAATCAAAATTCCAAACCCCCTAATTTCGCCCATGGGCGAAATTTCGCCCCTAAAATCACCTGCCTCTCAATATTTTTTTCATTCTTGGACGATTCAAGAAAGATTACATATTTGGAAAGGATGTATTTCTTGTTTGTCTCATCATAAAGATGATATCCCTTGGTGGTATTTGAGTACTTGAAGAATATGCACTTACGACTCCTTTCTTAAACTTGATTCTTTTCTCCTTAGTAATCAAGGCATAATAGGTGGAATCAAAGACCCTGAGATGCCTCATGTAGGAATGTGAGAATACCACATTTTGTAAGGAGTCTTATTTTCAAGAGAATGAGATGGACACATGTTTTTCACCTAATATGCACATAGAACAACATTAGCCCAAAACATCAATTTCACATTCTTGAAAAACATCATGGAATGTATGATATTTAGGAGAGTCTTGTTCATTCTTTCAGCTACACCATTATGCTGAGGATTGTATGGAACTATGGTTTTATGTTTGATCCCATGTTGGTGAAGGTATATTTCAAATTCATTAGATGCATATTATCTTCCATTATCAGTGCGAAGAGAGACAATACAAGAATGAGCTTCATTTTGAATATATACATGAAAATTTCTAATAGTTTCAAAAGCTTGTGATTTTTCTTTTAGAAAGTACACCCAACACATCCTAGTGTAATAATCAATAAAATTCATGATATATCTATTTCCATTTGCAGAAGGAACATGCATAGGTCCACATAAATTAGAATGAATCAGTTCAAGTTTTCTACATGATTTGGAAGTAGAATCATGAAATGATTTTTTGTTATTCTTTCCAAGGATACAAGCATCACAATCCTTCAATTTCCTAGGAATAGTAGGCAAACTAGAAGCACCATTATTTTTAAATACACAAAGGATGCCATAATTAATATGACCAGATATAGTATGTGATCTAGGGGATCAAATTTTGCTCAAAAATTCAAAGTGCTCAGAATTACTTCAAATCGAACGGGAGTGTAGGCCTCATCGTTATGAACCCAACGCAACTCGTTTGGGTTCAAACGGACATCGGGAGCGAGAGATATTGCATTTTGTTCAAAACGACAAATAGACAAAAAAAGAGATGTTGACTGTACAGTCAGTACGGATGCTGACGTGGCAGGACGTACAACACATGGCAAGGGTCGTATGAGATGTGGCAGGAAGTTGTGTGGATAGTTGGCATATGACATGGCTTGTTTGCAATGAATGGGATAGTGACACGTGGCCTAATCAATGGCCACCACGTGTCACCTATATATTGGTTTAAAAGTTATGCTATTGGCCGGAGTCGACCATGTGACCTCCGAGCAGGGTAAATCCTTGGGAAGGGCTGCCCAACTGGTGCGCCCACATGTGTTACTTAACATATGTATGCGTTTGATTGTATTTGAGTTTGAAAACATGTGAATTGGGGTGCGAACCGGGCCGGGGCTAAGCCCCGACCCACGGTTATATATGTATTGCATATGACCATTGTAATGTGCGTGGTTATATATATATATATGTGTGTGTGTGTGTGTGTGTGTGTGTGTGTGATCGTTGTGGTATGCGCGCGGTTATATGTTTGACATGTGACCATTGTGGGTGCGCACATTTTGACCCCCGCGGTAATACATATGGTTTAAACCTTAACCCTGTTTGTATTGAGCGTGGTCATGTGGTGGCCATGTGCCCACGGGCCTTGGTGGTTAAGGGGCAGTGCGTAACCGTTCGACAGTTTGTACCGGTTGTGCGGTTGCACCCGATGCTGGGTTTTAATGCATAAAAGCACATGGGGGCTAGGTTGAGCCAACAAGGGTGAATTTTGGCGATCCAGAGACAACAAGTTTGAAGGGGGACTTCCAGGAAGCCTATCTTCTTCAATTTTTGGCTAAACGAGGTGCCAAAAAAGCCCAACTAGGGGTTTTTGGACGTTCTGAAGCCATTAGAGCTGTCTATTTGGAATTTTAAGCATTCTAAAGCACGTTTTTTTATCACTTTGAGAAAATAATACAAGAGATCCATTGGAAGCTGGACTAGGAGATGTAGCCCAAGAGAGGGGTCAACTGCTTTGTCATTTGCTGTGTTATGTGTTTTCTGTTCATTGTTTATTGTTGCTGTTTATATGCATCTTGAATGATTAATTTATATAAAAGTTATGTTGAAAAGTTGATCCATTTGCATTTTAATACATGAATTGAAATCTAGCAAATAATTTCAAGAATACAAGTCTTCTTCATTTTTAGATCAGTATGCCACAAAAGACTAGATGTCATTATTGCTTCACCATGATGAGAAAGATGTGCAACATTTTGTTTATGGATAGATCATGTCCCTTTCAACTTCAACAATATCCCATTTTCCATTCCGGTCATGACAACCATATTGTTAGAATCCTTCCTTATTTCAAATTTTCCACCAAACATATGAAAAGAGTGGCCTTGTTGTCGGATGTGCACAAGGGATAACAAGCTCCTTTGCAACTCAGGAAGATAAAGAACATTATGCATAAGAAAATCTGGGATTCTAGGAAACTTAAGACTGATGGTGCCCATTCTCGAAGGTTTGAGACTTGATCTATCTACAAAATACACTATGTCATCTACATTGTCATTTAAGTTTTCAAAGAATTCTCTTCGATTTTTTTTTGTGGGAGGTTGCACCTGTGTTAAGAAGGCATACATATCTCCAAGTGTTATACCACAATTTTCCACACCAATTGCATTGTGAGAAGTCTTAGCCCTTGTTCCTGACTTGCAAGTTTACATCCCAAGTTTCCTCATCAAAGTCACTTAAAAAACCTAATTTTTAGTGTCATACATGGGTTAGTTGTGTACAACTCATAGATGTCCATGGGTTTCTAGTTTACAACTCGTGGATGCCCTAAAAAAAGTTGAAAATAAAATAATTCCCCATTTTCGAGTGGGGATTTAGGTTGAGCTGCTTTCCCAAACTCCCTAGGGCCGTACTAAACATAATTCAACCTCCTTAACCTCTTGAGGATGGTATAAGGGAACCTTTGGGGGAACTGATGAGGAGGACAACCTAGGTGCAAAATTATGTAGTCTCCCTATTCCCCTTCATTCTCTGAGTAACATCCCCTTGACCTAGAACCCTTGTTCCAACATTCCTTCCTTTCCACTATATGACCATAAGGTGTGTTCCTATCCTTATTGGGTCATCCAAGGCAGGGAAATATTGTTGAGTGATGCTTGTAGGACCTTTTGGAGGAACCTGGGCAGTTGGATTTGAGGCAGTGCTTGTGGTTGGAGTTAGGTTGTAACCACTTCTTGTTACCGTTGCTAATAAAGAGTTATCTTTTCCCCATATTTTTGTAGTATTGATTCAAATTGTTTATGTATGTCAAATTACTTTTTATATTTTAATCGATCTATCTATTACTTGTATGATTTTATGCTATAACTACCTTGTTGCAACACCTTCTTGATCTTCTTTTGTAGGTTAGCATAAGAAAGAGTCAAGAGAAATCAAACCCATTCTACATTTGTGACCGAGAGGCCAATTGAAAGGATGTAAACCCCAAAATGCGCACCATAGTAGACAATATCACCTTTATACCCAGGTTGGTTATATGCTTGATAGGCACTTGAGAACTCGTTTTCTCCGTGCCATCCTCCCAGTATTCATTTTATGTAGTCATTGATAGTTTGGCCACCTCCTCTGTGGGTTGTGAAGTTGGGCACTTCCCCTCTATGGGATAAATTGGTGATGAAGTATATGTCTTCAACAATGATGGTTAGACACTGCCCACCAAGCATAAATGCCTTGATGTTTGGATGTCGATAATCAATGAGGAGATTGAGAAATCTCCTTTGAGCTCACATTCCGCTTGTTTGAAAAAATTATACATTCCACATTGGCAGAGATATTATTTGGCGTCATCATCATCAATCAAAAAATTATCAATGTCTTCATGCTCGCGCTCCCTCCAATGAATAGACATTCTACATAAAATTCAACAAAAGAGAATTAATTTATTTTTTTTTCAAATTTATTTTGAGCATCCATGGGTCCCTGTTATAATAGTCATGAATATCCACGATTGGTGTTTCTACCAATCACGGATATCCATGACCCACTTTAAAGAAAATCACATATGTGCATAATCGTGAGGAGAAAAGGAGGGGTATCCCTCAATTTCTCATGGAAATAAAAAAGTAAATGGATGAATTTGAAAGCAATGGTTTGAATACTTGGTCTAGACGGTTGGTGTTTTGATTGATCCAAGATCCCACAATATTCAAGTCAAATTGGAAGGGTTTTCTCAATTTTGGGGTAATTTTGGTACTAATGGTAAAAAAGATGTTGTAAAATGGTAAAATAGCCTTATTTATGCAATTTTTTAGAAACCCATTTTCAATAGTTTACCATTTTTTCCCTCAAATTGAACTAATATCAAGAAAGGTTGTAGTGTTGTGATTTACTTTGTAGTTTATAGAAATTTATGTTGGGTACTTTTGGTACTTTTCTTGATTGAACGAGTCTTTTTCAAGACTCTGGCAGGTAATGTTTTCATTTAACTAGAATTCAGAGTAGGTCTCACATGACTTCAATGTTTTCATTAATAGTTTCCAACTTCACTTTTCCCTAGGGTGATCCAAATAACTTGCAACCTAAGACCATCTTTCTACTCAAAATGTTGTCTCATTGATGGTAGATCCTACCTTTCATGTACGCCCTAGTTTATAACACCTTTTGTATTCTGGCGCCCATGCTGCAAGTTTTCTTAGGCTTGGGAGTCCTATTTAGTCCCTCCATGACTTTCCATTGAAGCCACATTTATTTTACTCAATCTCATTTTGGATATTACCTATGGGACCCCCCCCCCCCATTATATGTTGATCATAACAACATTTTTTTTGACTCTTTAGCAGGTATTGTATTCCTAACTGACATATAGTGTAGGCTCCATCTCTCTTTCATAATGCATTTATCTATAATGAACACATATTTTCCATAGGGTCAACCCCATTTGTTAGTGACATCATACCTTTCCAGTTGCTTAAAGGTGTCTCTTACAGATGGTAGATCTTACCTCTCCATGGGTGTCCTAGTTAGTGCCTCACTAACATTGTTGACACCTATGATGCAATTTTCCTCTAGGATTGAAATCCCTCTTTAATCCCGCCATGTCTCTGCGTTGAAGCCTCATGACTTCCTCTCAATATATTTTTGGATAATGTACCTATGGGACTTCCAAACTTTTGTTGAGTTGTGATTGCATTGAATATTAAGTGATTGTGCTTTTAGGACTAATTTTTACCCCAACTTTCTATTGTTGAACCAATTGATTATGCATTCCTATCAGTTTCCATCCTTTCAATTTATGCCTTTGTGAATTGACACCTTAACCCTGGAGGAAACCTTCCATGAGTGTTCTTATCCTGCACATGCTTCCTTTCATTAAGCATAGGTATGTTCCTTGTGATTTGGAACTATTTTGATTTCTTGCGACATTCGTTTCCTCCACTGTACTATAACATTCTTTTATTCTTTTTCATGTTTTAATAATATGAAAAAGACAAAAGAAAATAAAAAAAACTAAAAAGAAGAGCGAAAGCATCTATCTCTTTTGTTGGAAGAAATCTTGTCGCTCTTGAACAGAGCACAATATTTGAGTCATTGTATCAATATTTTGGGTTTAGTATGGATTTATGAGACTTTTTATTTTTGTTGAGAATAATATACTCTGGTTGGTTATTCTTCCAACCATACAGAGCGTTTATGGATGCCTTTTGTATCACAAATGTATCCTAGTTTACAACCCATGCTACCTAGGTCACATAATGTGTTGTGCTTTTGTTCAAGGGAAGTTTCAGACTAAGTCGGCCTTTCTGCAACAAGTCCGAGACCTTCCAAGTCAGATTTCCTGTGTCACTCAAGTACATATCATTATCGTAAGTATCTATGTATATTACTTGTTCTAGTATATACGGTCTCCATTGAATTCTTTCTAACGGGTCTACTCTTGTCGACTCTGACACATTGCTCTGAGAGTATGATATAGAGTTGCACCATGGGCCTATTTCCATTATTGATAGGTGAACTTGCGCTCAACATATGGCAAACCATCATTGGTCTCTAAGTGAGTGGTATCCATTTTGTTCGACATCAAAAACAATCATCACACATAGGGATTCATGCAATACCTTGGTTTCCATTTCACCCCATTGGTGGATTCCTCATCTTTTTCAATAGTATTAATTATTGGCTACTATTCAGAGAGTCTCTTTCATGAGTTATTCCATATAGTGCATTATGGAGTCATACCTCAGTGTGGTTCTTACAATCTATTCATCTGAGTCCTTCCAAATATTTGGCCTTCTTCTACCCCTCATGTTGGATGTTGGAGGATTTCTTAATGCCTTCCTTCTAGCGGATATCTTCCTATCGACTTCAACACATATTGATCTAGGATAGGGAACTAGAGTCATATTTGGTACCTTGGGGCTTGCAGTCATCTGTGACAGGTCTTCTCACTATTGACAGTGGGAATACATCAAAGTCCCTTGATCTATATATTCTACCAGGTGTTCAACATCAGTTCATTTATTCACACTTTTTAGATTGTACCATGGTACCTTGACACCCATTATCATCATCGTTGGGTCATATCATGTTTGTTAATGATATACATCAATTATCGGTAATAAAATGGTGTCTTCGAGTGTTCGGACACAACACCTCCATTCACATGGTGTAGACTCGTGCGGATCGTTGTGAAGACTTCAGGTGAAGTACAAACATCCCATATTTTGCGCTCCTATTCGACACATATTGTACCACCCCACATACAATGGTACTTGTAGAGGATTATTTTGTTCACTTCATTTGGTCCCAAATATCCTTTGTATTTTATTTTGAGACATAACTCCACTGTGTATCTATTCATGGCTATGATCTACTTTGACATGGATCCACTGCGTATTCCTCGTGTCCATGCCTGCTACTTTTTATATATCACATGCATCCACTGTGTATTTCTCATGGCCATGGACATTAGTCATGCTTTCATATATTCCCAGGATCCGTAGTGTATTTGATTTGGTGACCATGCTTACATCACTCATGAGCATGGGTATGCCCGAATTGGGAAGAGAATACTCTTACTTGATCTCCACTGATGGTTTTTGTTCTTGGATAAGTCGTCCGGGAACCTTCATCGACTCTACTTCAATGCATCCTCCCCTCTTAGAGTTATAATGTATTTCATCCATTATTTTCCTTGCTGACCTCACACATTAGAGGAAATTTTTTATACCACAATATGCCACACCAATTGCATTGTGAGATGAATTAGCCCTTTTCCATGACTTGCAAGTTTGAATCCCAAGTTTCCTCATCAAAGTCACTTAAAAAACCTAATTTTTATTGCCATCTGTGGGTCATCTATGTACAACTCACAGATGTCTGTGAGTTGCTAGTTTACACCTTGTGGATGCCCTAAAAGAAGTTGAAAAATAAAATAATTTCACATTTTCAGGAGGGGATTTTGGTTGGGCTCGCTTCCCAACCTCCCTAGGCCCATACTCAATGGAATTCAATCTCCTTAACCTCTTGAAGATTGTATAAAGTCACCCTTTTAGGCATTGATGAGGAGGATAACCTAGGTGCGAAATTATACTATTGAATTTGCAAGTCTCTTTATTCTCCTTCATTCTCTAAGTAGAATCCCCTTGACCTGGAACCCTTGTTCCAACATTCCTTCCTTTCCACTATATGACCATAATGTGTGTGCCTTATTGGGTCATCTAAGGAAGGGAAATCTTACTGAGTGATTCTTTAAGGACCTTTTAGAGGAACCTGGGTGGTTGGCTTCGAGCCAGTGCCGACAGTTGAAGTCAGGTTGTAGCCACTTCTTGTTACCATTGCTAATAAAGAGTTCTCTAAATTTCCCTATATTTGTGTAGTATTGATTCAACTTGTTTATGTATGTCAAATTGATTTTTATATATGAATCGATCCATCTATTACTTATATGATTTTATGCTATAACTACCTTGTTGCAACACCTTCTTGATCTTCTTGTGCAGGTTAGCATAAGTAGGAGTAAAGAGAAGTACATGAGTCGAGAGAGGGGAACAACACTAAGTGTAAGGATACAAGGTGTTAAACTTTCTTTCCTCTCTAATAAAGTAGTTATTTATTTACAAGTGTTGTGTGTGGGTTAGGTTTCTTTATTTTTCTTGGTCAATCTCTATTGTGACATGACCCAAAGTCACGGGGGAAAAATACCATAACACCAAGAAGTAAATGAAGTTTTAAACAAATCTTTAATTACTCCTATATTTCAATAGGAAACAACATAATGCGTTGGTTCTTTACCTTTCACCAGATTTGATGTTTTAACTTTGTCTTCTCTCTTATTATGTCTACGTTTGATATTATCCCATGGAACTATGTAGTTAGTCGCTTCATGTGACCCATTAATTTCACAATGGGTACAATGAAGATTGGATCTTTCACGGGGATTATGCCAACCCCCCTTTCTTCTAAGATTCTTCTTTCTGCGCCCTTTCATTTCTTATTGATAGATGAAAGGAAGGAAGCAAGAAATATTCTTGAGTCTGGTCCTTACATGCATTAGATCTATCTTGATCTCCATACTCATTTCAATTAGGGTTTCTATGATAAAAGAGGATCCAAAGATGAAAGGAAAGTTATAAATTCCAAGGCTAAGATGTGCCCATTCATTGGTAATGTATCAATAAGGATTTGATGCTAATTGTATGATATTGCAAACGGTCTTGAGACCATTGAGGAATGCCAACAATATTTTTTTATCACTCAACAAGAAGAGGAATTGCAATAGTCAATTCAGAACAAGTGAATCTCTCTTTTAACACCGCCATTGAGAATTCAATGTTTCCTCTGTAGTTACTGAGATAAGTTTCAAACTATATCTGTTATAGAGGGGATCTAGAGTTGCTTGGAAAGTCGATATTTATGAAGAGAATTGTTTGAGTTCTTGTACGAACAAATAATCGTTCACACACTCTTTGATGGAGTCCGCAACATTCATGAAATTTTTTACTATCAATTTATGGAGGTCCTCTCCTACCCATATGAGGCATATTCACATGTTTATAACCAAACTTATGGAAACTCCCATGAAAATAAGAAGAAACCGAGTGATTTTTATGTGATTAAATTCTTTGTTTCAAAATGTCAACACTACAACCATGAAACAATATTCATAATACTGCAATGTTAGATACAAGTTCATGTATTTCTCTTTCAAATCTGGTTTGCACCAGGGGGGGGGTGAATTGATGACCAAAAAAAAAACATGTGACATATTTGTAGTTGTCTCTCTCATCAGGGCTCAAACATAGTGTGGATGGGATATCCTCATGAAAATGCAACTGCGAGATCTCTGAAGGAAACTATTATCGGGAGAAAACCCTAATCTTGATTAGACTATCAACAAGATACCATACATTTTGTCTAAGAAATTGAGGACTAGAATGATATTCAAGACATCAAACCCAAAGCTCGACAAAGGAGAGAGTGGAAAAACCTAGTGCGTTCTGGCTAAAGCACAAAAAACTGAGGGTACATTCAAACCAAAGGATCAGACAAAAAATGATAGACATCATAGATGGAATGGGATATGTAGAAGATATGGCAGAGGGAATTTTCTTCACATGAGAGGAAAGGAAAAACTCATGGGGTTAATTTGAGCTCTAATACCATTTTCAAGCCAAGTAGGGCTGAGTTGTAACTCCACACTTGTGATTTTCATTAACATGAGAGGTTCATAAATAAAATGTAAGTGAATGTTGGTCTTGTTGATTAAGATTGGTTGTCATTGATGTCAACCCTTGAAGAAAGACCTATAGCACACAGGTTTGGGTAATGGACCCAATATTTTTTGATGTAAATATGACTCATTATTTTTTTTTCATGGTTGATAAGACGTAAATATGGATGAACTCCAAAGTGGTCCCCTTATGGTGAAATGCCTCACAAGAAGAAGCTTTGCGGAGTAAGAGAAACCATAATTAATTGTGGAATAATGAGATGAAGGACAATGAATTTGTTAGGGAAACTATCCTATATGGATAGTTCTTTTCATGCCATTTCCGGTGGTATGTAGAACGTCACATAACTCCTCACGGTTAGAGATTTATGACCATGTGAAGTTGGAGAACCTAGGTTTGGGTAATGGACCCAAGTTTGTTTGATGGATAACGCTATGTTTTTTAATATATTTTAAGGCAATACTATTCTATATGGATAGTACATGACATTCCATTTCTGGTGGTATGTGGAATGTCACATAACTCCTCACGGTTTGAGAGATATGGCCTTACAAAGTTGGAGGAGCCTCATATGTCATCTAGAAGCCCCAAAAGGTCAATGTAGTCAAAGTGGTTTAAGAGTTTTTAAAAGGTAAATAATAAAGTGAAGTGATGAGTGTATTATAATTCAAAGTGAATACAAAATAAATTATTTCAATAATAAATTTAATGGAGA
>JZKD02S2240902.1:12509-24629 GCA_000966675.3 Picea glauca
ATTTGAAGAAAAATGATTATAATTACGCTATTATTGATTCACCCCCCCTCTCAGTAATCCAACAGGTCTTCCCTAACGGGTGACTCTTCCTATCACCTACAAATCTTCATATTGACAATAATGTTACAAGTAACACAATCCCAAGGATTACGTTTCCAACAACAACTAATTGTAATAATGTTAATATTTACTTTAATGTCATATTATGGATTATGGGTTATGTCATTAATATTATCCCTATGCATTTTTAAATTATTGATAGTAGTTATGTATAGATATGGTATAAGAAGAATCATTATTATAGTTGTTTGTAATAGTTAATTGTATAATAGTTAAAGGTTGTAATAGGAAGTAGTTATAATAATTAATATTTAAAATTTTAAAATTTAAATAATATATGCTAATTATTTTTATTATAGTATTATGTGTAAAACATTTTAGTAACATAGTAATTAGTTATAGATAAAATATTATTTTATTTTATTTTATTAATGACTAAATATTTTAAATAAATGGAAAAGAATAGTTACCCAGAGGGAAGTTTTGACACCTCAATGTGGGATCTTTTCCACTTGGGGTGGTAGTATGTTCTGCTAATGCCTGAACTAGCATCCTTGTGAAAAGTCCCAACATAGGTGATAACTTGGGGTAACAAGATGGGAAATGCACCACTGTCACTTTGATACAATTTTCCCTTCACTTTAGGCCAACTCCTACAAACCAAGGGGGGTATCCCTATTTGATTAAGTAAACCTCTTCGTGAATTAATCACTGTGCAATCCTATGATTTACTCCAAAGAATCCACAACGTGTATATAACAACTAGAAGCACAAGAATTCCAACATGTGATTAAATGCTTCAAACATAACCAAATTAGGAAAAATAGCATAAACCACCAATAAATCCTTTTGAGAAATAGGGTTAGGAGCTAGTGGATGTGTGTGACAAAATTTGATATGATAGATAAACAATGTAAACACTTCATATTTGCAATTAAATGACTATTAATCAACAATTGAAACTTCAAAGAAATAAGAACCAATTTTAAGCTACTTTAAAACACATGTAATCAACTAACATAATCAATGATGCAATGTGTGCTTTGATTACCAATTTATTATATTCTAGAACAATAACAAATTCATGGTTGAAGACAACTTCTAAATCTATTTTAATGATGAATTAAACACATAAATTTCATATTTAGAGTGAAGACAAGACCATCCAAGAAAGAGAGAATCCCCTTGAAAGCAATATGTCTTGGATGATTTCGCTAAGGAAAGATATATTCTATGAAATAACAACCCAACAAATGTTATAATCAAGTTCTAAAGATATGTAACAATGAACTAAGAAATAACTTGAAAAATATGTGGTGAATCCCCTCAGGGTTTCCAATGTTAGCACTAAAATTCACCAATAAGATCTTGTAGATTTTAACCTTGTACAATATTTTACTACAAATGGATTTTCAATAAAAGAACATAAAAGATACAATGACAAATACACACATTACACAAATATTTTTCCCCTGGAAACTCAAACCAGGAAAACCAACATATTCTATATTCATTCATAGTGATAGATTGCTTACAATAAAATATACATATAGGAGACAACGACATCCAAAACCCTAACCCAACGAACTGGATTAGTCAATAAACCTAATTCTTCAAATGGAAATAGAAAACCATCGGAAAAAACCATGTGCTAAAAAATCACACAACAATGGACACAAAAATCGAGGTGACATGAAAAACGAGGCAAAAATGCGATACATTTCCATAGGAAAAAAAAAATTCTTGTGGGAAATGCCCCTGAACCCCCAGGGGGTATATCGTCCCCCTGCAACCCCCCTGTGTGCCCGACACAATGTAGCAGACACAACTGCTAGTCGTGCAAAGAATATAACACATACCCAACATTCTTCCACTTGTTGTTTTCTTTGCATACAAGGGGTTATAGGGTTACATAGTCAACAATCCAGGGAAACAATGCCCATGGATCCTCTACACCAAGAGAACTTCTCAGTGCTCACATGTTTTTTTAATGAATCTGCAACATTCTTCAAAGTGTCCACCTTCATCAACAACACTTTCTTTTATCCAACCTTGTCTCTCACAAAGTGATATTGAATATCAATATGATTTTTCTTTGAATGATAAGTCGGGTTCTTCGCCCAAAAAATTGGACTTTGACTAGCACAATCTATCCTTACAGCTTGTTGTACCAACCTAATACCTGAACACAATTTTTATAACCATTATTCTTCCTTAATTGCATGAGTGGCTTCCATGTATTAATCTTATGTAGTTGAAAGTGCCACTACAACCTGTCTTTTGCTCATCCAAATGATTGTTCGTCCAAACAGGTTAAACACATGCCCGCTTATAGATCACCTATGATATAGATCTCCAACCCAATATGCATCCAAAAATCAATGTATGTCCAACACTTTGTCCAATCCTAGTCTTACTTGGTAGCACAATCCATAGCTAGCAGTGCCACGCAAATACTTGAAAACCCTTTTTACTACTGTCCAATGCTCCTTCCCTGGTTTCGACATATACTTGCTCAAAACTCCCACTGCATGTGCAATGTCCAGTCTAGTATAAACCATTGCATACATCAAACTACCAATTGCACTCGCATATGGAACACAAGACATTTCCTTCTCCTCTTCCCGTGTCTTGGGACACTGATCCACAGATAAATTTACACCAACATGAATAGGGACCTTGACCGGTTTACATTCCTGCATATTAAACCTCTGCAATATTGTCTCAACATATTTTCTCTAATTTAACTAGAGTTTCTTCTTTTTCCGATATCTTTTAATTTCCATCCCAAAATTAAATTTGAAGCACCAAGATCATTCATGTCAAATTTAGAGGACAACTGAGTTTTCACATCCTGGATAATCTCCTTGTTGTTTCCTATCAACAACATGTCATCCACTTACACGACCAAATAAATAAAATGATCACCAATTAATTTAAAGTACACACAGTGATCCTCTTTGCTTCTTATGAAGCCAAGTCCCAGCATACAAGTATCAAATTTTTGATACCAAATCATTGGTGATTGTTTTAAACCATACAGGAAATTTTTCAGCTTGCATACCGACTCCTTCTTTCCCTTCACAACAAAGCCTTCTGGTTGCTTCATATATATTTCTTCTTCTAGATCCCCATGTAGGAATGTTGTCTTCACATCCATCTGTTCTACTTCAAAATCAAATGAAGAATAAATAGATAACATAAATATTATAGAATTTAACTTGGCAACATGATAAAAAATCTCACCAAAATCAATTCCCTCAACCTGGGAATAACCCTTTTCTACTAAGCAAGCTTCGTATTTCTCCACTTTGCCTTCTGCATTCAACTTCTTTTTAAATACCCATTTCCTTCCAATGGGATTTCTTCCAGTCGAAAAATCCACTAGATCCTAAGCCTCATTTTTATCCAAGGTTTCCTTTCTTCATCCATGGCATTTTTCCAGAGCTTTCCATTCTCTAAATGCACTACCTCCCTGACAGTTCTAGGATCATCATCAGTAATAGAAAGAGAAAAATTTGAATGGAAATCAGATGGAGTATACCTTTTTGGTAGCCTTCTTTCTCGAACCGATCTCCTCAATACTGGAGTATTAGGATCTTCTTCTTCTTATTCATGTTCTTCTATATAGCCTAATTCATCATCCTTTAAATCAAACTCTATTTTATTTGGTTCTTCCTTACTTGGTAGGACTTCTTGTTTTAAAAAATCCTTCATTTATCTAAATACCACATCTCATATATACATAACCTTCTTAGTTTCTAGGTTCCAAAGCTTATAACCTTTGAGACCATCTTTTTACCCAATAAAGATACACTTTTCACCCTTCTTATCTAGCTTACTCTTGTTTTCCTTTGGAACATGAACATAGACCTCACAACCAAATACCTTGAGATGTGTGAGAGAAGGTTTCTTACCGGTCCATACCTCTTGTGGAGTCTTGTCATAAAATGATGATGAGTCTGATCTGTTGACCAGGTAACATGCGGTACCCACTGCCTCTGCCCAAAATTATTTCCCTAACCCGACACCACTTAGCATGCACCTTGCTTTTTCCATCAACATCTTGTTCATCCTTTCTGCAACTCCATTTGAATGAGGTGTATATGGAGTAGTCTTCTACCTTGTTATATCACACTTCTTATAGAATTATTCAAATTCATTCCCGCATAACTCTTCGCCATTATATTTCCTCAACACCTTAACTATTTTCTCTGTTTGATTCTCAACAAGAGCCTTAAACTCTTTAAACCTGTCAAAGACTTCATATTTATTCCTGAGTAAATATATCCAATTATTCCTCAAGAAGTCATCTATAAATGAGACATAGTACATAGATTTTCCCAATGATGGAACTGAAACATGTCCAAACACATCACTTTGAACTAGCTGTAAAATTCCTTCTACCCTCATTGCACCAGAGGGGAATCTTACCTGATTTTTCTTCCCATATACACAATGTTCACATAAATCAAAATCCAAAGAGAAATTATACATACTCTCAACCATACCTTTACCGTGTTGTAGTCAAATACCCTTCTCTCCGATATGCCCCAGTCTTTGATGCCAAATCATAACCTTTTCTCTAGAGACTGTAGTAGTTCTTTCTTCTTCAACTCCAATATCAAGAACAATGGAACTATTACACCCATCACTAATAGTGATTCCTTGTAGCTTATATAGAGTTCCAAACCGAAGTCCCTTCTAGAAAACCATTTCTCCTCGAACCATCCTGCAAGTTTCCTTTTCAAATATTTTTTTTACCCCTGCATCGTCCATTTTTCTTACATAAATCAAATTCTAGCCAATCGTGGGATGTGAAGAACACTAGGTAGTGTTGTAATCCTTCCATATATGAGCCTCAACTTGAATTTTCCTTGACATATTATTCTATTTGTCGAGTCATTGCCTACGAAAACATTACCTCCATCATACCTTTCATATTCACAGAACCAGTCCTTGTGGGGATTCATATGAAAGGATGCACCTGCGTCAACTGGCCATGCCTCATGATATGCATGTGTGCTTGAAGAAGCAAAGTACACATCCCCTCCTTCTTCCTTGGAGGTCTTTTCTTCTGTAAAAGGAGATTCTTCAAATCCCTTCTTTTTATCAACTTTGGATCTAGATTGCTTCTTGTAGTGCCCTTCTTTTCCACATCTCTAGCATACCTTTACAAAATTTCCAGGGGACTTAGATATTCCATTAGACTTAGATTTCCCACTTGAGGACTTATATATATTTCTTTCTTGGGAGAATCCTCTTGTAAATAATGCATCTGTTCTCTGTCCTTCCATGTTCTTCTGTCTCATCTCCTCTGATAACAAGGATGAGACCACTTCATCAAACTTCAAGGAAGTTGAATTACCACCTATGCCCACAACCGGACTATCCCACGAGTTTGGTAAAGAGAAAAGTAAAATTATACACTTGTATTCATCTGAAATTTTAATCTCAACAAATACTAATTGACTTACCATAGTATTGAAGGCGTTCAAATGCTCTGCCATCGACTCTCCATCTCTCATCATTAGGTTATACAACTTGTTTCTCAAAAATAGTTTATTTACTAGGGACATAGAATGATACAACTTCCCCAGCTTATCCCATAAATATCTGGCTGTAGCTTCCTCTGACACATTCAGTAATACTGAATCTGAGAGACATAGTCAGATTGTGCTCTTCACCTTTCGATCCAACTTTTTCCATTCATATGTTGAATTTCCTGTAGGTGCAGAACCTGGATCCACCATGATCCACTGATCTCTTTCCACCAACAGATCTTCCATCTTGAACTTCCACACCTAAAAAATGTTCCCATTAAACTTATCGATCTCCATTTTCGAACTGCTCACCATTTCTTTTCACTTGAAAAATAAATACCACATATCTCCCACTGTAACAAGGCTTATCACAGTCCTGATCTAAACCCTTGACTACAAAGGCGTCCCCATGAAGCCAACAAAGATCTGATACCAAATGTAGATTTTAAACTTGTACAATATTTTAATACAAATAGATTTTCAATAAAAGAACATAAAATATACAATGGAAAATACACACATTACATAGAGATTTTTCCCCTGGAAACCCAAACCGAGAAAACCAACATATTCTATATTCATTCATAGTGATAAATTGTTTACATTTCAATATAAATATAAGAGACAACGACATCCAAAATCCTAACCCAATGGCCTGGATTAGTCAACAAACATAATTCCTTAACTAGAAATAGAAAACCATCAGAAAAAACCATGTGTCGAAAAACCACCCAACAATGGACACTAAAATCGAGGCAACACAAAAATGAGGCAAAAATGTGACCTGTTTCCCGATGAATTTTGTTTTCTCAGGGGTGCTTCCCTTGAACCCCTGTGCAGGGGGGATATCACCCCCTTTCGCGCCCAACGCAACATAGCAGACACTACTGCTAATCGTGCAAAGAATAGAACACATACCCAATAGATCTCAAAGTAAAATATAAGCAATTAAAAGCACTTTAGAGATTGATTTCACCACTAGTTATGTAAGATAAACTTGTACTATAAATCTATAAATTAAATATAGGCTAGGTATGATTAAAAATGAACCTTTAAGCACCAACCTCCTTCTTCCTTGGAGGTCTTTTCTTCTGTAAAAGGAGATTCTTCAAATCCCTTCTTTTTATCAACTTTGGATCTAGATTGCTTCTTGTAGTGCTCTTCTTTTCCACATCTCTAGGATACCTTTACAAAATTTCCAGGGGACATAGATATTCCCTTAGAATTAGATTTCCCACTTGAGGACTTATATCTATTTCTTTCTTGGGAGCATCCTCTTGTAAATAATGCATCTGTGCTCTGTCCTTACATGTTCTTCTGTCTCATCTCCTCTAATAACAAGGATGAGACCACTTCATCAAAATTCAAGGAAGTTGTATTACCACCTATGCCCACAACTGGACTATCCCACGAGTTTGGTAAAGAGAAAAGTAAAATTATACACTTGTATTCATCTGAAATTTTAATCTCAATAGATACTAATTGACTTACCATAGTATTGAAGGCGTTCAAATGCTCTGCCATCGACTCTCCATCTCTCATCCTCAGGTTATACAACTTGTTTCTCAAAAATAGTTTATTTACTAGGGACATAGAATGATACAACTTCCCCAGCTTATCCCATAAATATTTGGCTGTAGCTTCCTCTGACACATTCAATAATACTGAATCTGAGAGACATAGTCAGATTGTGCTCTTCACCTTTCGATCCAACTTTTTCCATTCATATGTTGAATTTCCTGTAGGTGTAGAACCTAGATCCACCATGATCCACTGATCTCTTTCCACCAACAAATCTTCCATCTTGAACTTCCACACCTCAAAACTGTTCCCATTAAACTTCTCGATCTCCATTTTCGAACTGCTCACCATTTCTTTTCACTTGAAAAATAAATACCACAGATCTCCCACTGTAACAAGGCTTATCACAGTCCTGATCTAAACCTTTGACTACAAAGGCGTCCCCATGAAGCCAACAAAGATCTGATACCAAATGTAGATTTTAAACTTGTACAATATTTTAATGCAAATAGATTTTCAATAAAAGAACATAAAATATACAATGGAAAATCCACACATTACATAGAGATTTTTCCCTTGGAAACCCAAACCGAGAAAACCAACATATTCTATATTCATTCATAGTGATAAATTGTTTACACTACAATATAAATATAAGAGACAACGACATCCAAAAACCTAACCCAATGGCCTAGATTAGTCAACAAACATAATTCCTTAACCAGAAATAGAAAACCATTGGAAAAAACCATGTGTCGAAAAACCGCCCAACAATGGACACTAAAATCGAGGCAACACGAAATATGAGGCAAAAATGTGACCTGTTTCCCGATGAATTTTTTTTTCTCAGGGGTGATTCCCTTGAACCCCTGTGCAGGGGGGATATCACCCCCTTTCGCGCCCAACGCAACATATCAGACACTACTGCTAATCGTGCAAAGAATATAACACATACCCAATAGATATCTAAGTAAAATATAAGCAATTAAAAGCACTTTAGAGATTGATTTCACCACTAGTTATGTAAGATAAACTTGTACTATAAATATATAAATTAAATATAGGCTAGGTATGAGTAAAAATGAACCTTTAAGCACCAATACCTATCCTTAGGGTTTCTCCAAATTTGATTTTTTATTATTGTTATGTATTTTCCAAATTTGAGAAAGCCTTAAATTAGCCCAAAAAATGTTAGATAAAACATTTAAGCACAATTCTATAGGGGCATTTTGCATTATTGGGGTTAGAGATAAACAATTAAGCACAAACCCTTAATAAAATGAGTCTAGGAAATAAAATTGTTGGATTACTGAGAGAGGGGGTGAATCAATAATGAGTAATTATACCAATTATTAATCCTTTAAACCACAAAGTATATTATTTTACTTATTCAACTATGTTCATCATCAATATCTTACTGTATCATAAGAATTACCATTCATCATTGCACAATAAACAATAACAAACCCATCCACACAATGCATAGTACACCAATATTTACGTGGAAACCCAATGCGGGATAAAACCACGTAATTATTTTCTTATATGTCAAGAATTACATTCAAGGAAGCACCAACTTCCCATTCTCTAGATACAACTGGAAGGAGGCTCCAACCCCCTAGTTTCTCAGGCTACAACCTGAGGGAAGCTCCAACTCCCCAATTCTCTGGGTACAAATAGAAGGAGGCTACAACCCCCTATGTTCTTCGTCTACAACTGGAAGTTGGCTACAACCACCTATCCTTGCCCTATCCAACCGCCCTGAAATATAAGTAGAATGATGGAACCACTGTCACACTATCACTATGAGATATACTATTGTAAACATGTACCAATCAACTTGCACCGAACAACCTGTAACAACATGTACCATAAAACCTGTAATCAACCTATACCAATAACTTGTAAACAACTTGTACCAATAACCTGTAAACAACTTGTACCAATAACCTGTGTTGTACCATGCATCAACATGTACCTCAACCTATACCATAAACAAGTGCATCAACCATGCACCAAACCTGTAGAAATAACCTGTCATAACAACCTGTCCAAACAACCTATCACAACAACATGTCTCATACATCTTATCAACCAAATCAGATAAACTCACCAAGATCAATCACCAAGACAAATCTCAACCATATGCACAATATCACCAAGATGTGCATCAACCAAGCATATCACAACAACTCATAATCATCACCAAGATCAATATGTGTGTCCAATAATATACCGAGACAAGTATGCTACATCATCCACAAACCATGTGTCAACAATACTACTAACAGTTGCTTCCAACCATGTATCAAGTATGTACCAATCATGCATCAACTACTCATCAAGTATGACTCATCAATATGTACCAACATAATTAACTATACACCTCATGTATGTGCCAACTCATCAAATACTTGTCTCAACCATGTACCCAACATGTACCTCAACCATATACCAATATAACCATCAAAAATTTCTCTAGCAACCAAATACCCTAAACCATTACATCAAACCATGTGCCACAACCTCACTGTTATACATCCTCTATTTGTAACATACCTCAACCAAAATCCCTCATCAATTTCATCATCTAAATATGATTTGTAACTCTATAACATACCTGGTGTATATGATCACATACCTGTAAACCTTCCTTAACTTTAATAACAAGAGACTAGCATTTTCATCAAAGTTTACTTTAGTCTCACATGACTAATTTTGGATTAGTCAACAACCCTAACTTGCAATAATCATAACTATGTACCTATAATGAATAAAGATATGAAAATAGTACACAATGTTCTTCGGTGTCTTTTATGCAATGCCTCCACATTTCACTACTTGGAACCTCTTAGAAAACGAGTTATAGCAAAAATGGCATACCTTGTTGAATTCTGGATTATTCTAGAGAGCTAACTTGTAGAGCGTGCCCCACACGTAATGTTTGTTGTATGGATCTGAAAATGGTACAAAAAATACTAAAGAGAGTATTGTAACCAATACATTTGGTCTTACTAAGTTTGTATATGTTATGAATAAGTTATGACATTTTTACCCGAAACACCTGTTTTAGACTAGTTTCAGGACTAGCCACAAACCTTATTTTCCATAGAGTGTAACTCCGAAAATACAACGACCCAAAATATTAATTTTTTATCACAATTACTTGGATATGTTTTCTAAACAACCTCCATATTTCATTGTCTGAATCATTTTAGAAAAAATGTTATTACGAAAATGGTGAGATGACCTGTAAATAACATACCTTAGAAAGCATCATCAAAAGACTGTAGCCTGCTTTGAATTTCAGCCTTGTTTACTTCACCTTCCCTTTTGAAGTCTCCTTAGATATACTTTGGTTACCTCAGTCACTTGTAGATATTCAATATTCTCAATTGTTATTAAATGAGAGATACTTGCCTCTTATTTATACTTTTATGTAGCTTCCTCAAGGGTTTACCTTCTAACCATCTTAAACCACTTTCCTTATTTTAGGGCTAACCCACTTCTAACCACTTGTCCACTTATTATTTTCTCCATTAAATTTATTATTTAAATAATTTATTTTGTATCCACTTTGAATTATAGTACACTCATCACTTCACTTTATTATTTAAATAATTTCTTCTTTGCAACCACTTTGACTACTTTAACCTTTTGGGGCTTCTAGATGACTCATGATGGTTCTCCAACTTCGCATGGCTATAACTCTCTAACTGTGAGAAGTTATGTGATGTTCCACATACCAACGAAAATGGAATGAAATGTACTATCCATATAGAATAGTATTACCTTTAAATATATTAAAACTCATACCATTATACATCAAACAAACTTGGGTCCATTACCCAAACCTTTGTGCTACCAGAATTCGCTACCGAATTTTCTTCAAGGGTTGACATCAATCACTAAGGGTTGACATAAATATACAATATCACTCTCCAATGGTTGACATCGATGAAAACCAACAATACATACCAATTATCCATCAACCTAAGCCAACAGTCTGACAAAAATGAACTATCAACTTTACACCATACTTGGAAATAAATCTAAATTAAGATTTTTCTTTGATTTTTTACAGCTAGATTTCTTTATAAAAATAAACAAATAAAATATTTAGGGTTTTTAGGTTTTTTTGTTTAATTGTTGGGAAATGACAAGTGCCTTATTCCCACCAGGTCTTATGGGGTCAAGAAGTATGCCCCTCTAATAATTTTTCATCCTATATTAAGGATTAGGATTAATATATTAGAACCCCTATGTTAGAATGATCTCTTATCTAATCAACATAAGGTATGAATACCAAGGCATTAAAAGAAGGGATAACACAAGGGAAAAAACTTTCACCAACAAGATCAACTATGACTTGAAAAAAATACTTAAAACCCTTGCCAAGGAACCAAGAGGAAAAACAAAGCAAAGGATTGAGAACTTACCCAAGATAATAAGAGAAGAAGAAAGGAGAAAACCCTAAAACATCTTTTCTCTAAGTGGTATAGTAATCATTCATATTTATCTTGAAATATAGTATAAGTCTTGAACTATCACAACAAATATTTGATGATTTAATAATAAACCAAGAAAGAGAAAGCTCCAAGGATTGACACCATCACATCCAATACATATTCAACAAATTGTATTCTCAAATTATATCCAACAACAAAAACAACTTGGAAAGAGATGGGCACCTCTATTTACAAACAAGGCTTCTACATCCTTCTCTTTCTTTATTATTTTATAATCTCCCTAAATTTATCCTAGGATATCTACAAAAGTGACTTGTCATCCACATAATGATGGACACTAAGTCAAGATATAAGTAAAACATGCCACATGTACATAAAACCCTCAAGAGAGGGGCTCCATCCCACAAAAGAGAGGGTGACTTGGTGTAGAAGCTCAACATTCCCTTGAAAAATCATAGTCCAAGCCTCAAATCATAGTGTGGAATCCTCCCAATAAAAGAATAAGGAAATGTCTGTTGGACAACTGA
>JZKD02S2240902.1:24646-42575 GCA_000966675.3 Picea glauca
TGTTACCATGCTTAAACAATTATGCTTATTTTAAGCTCTTTACATAGAACTCAATAAAAATCACAATAATGCAGGGAAGTAAGCAATAGAACATTAAGCATTATTCACACATATGATATGCACAGAGACAAATATTTCCCGAGGAAACCCATAAAGGGTAAAAACCTCTTCTTCTTTATATGATAAGTAATCTTTACATTCTGTACATTATCATACTTATGAGTACCAACTCATAATGAAGCTAAAACCTCTATTTTGCAATATGCTACTTGCTGAGAGCACCAACTCTCTAGTTTCTCTAGCACCCACTAAAAGGAAGCACCAACTCCCTGGTTTCTCTAGCACCCACTAGAAGGAAGCACCAACTCCATAGTCTCTCTAGAACCCACTAGAAGGAAGCAAAAAATCCCTAAGTGTTCCAACACCAACTGGATGGAAGCACCAACTTCCAGTCACACAGACACCAACCTGTATAACAGAGAACAACAGTTCTCCCTTTCACCACCCTACCACCCTGGTTTCTCTGGCTACAACCAGATGGAAGCTACAACTCCTTGTGTTCAAGTACCCACTTGAACCTCTGAGGACAACAGTCCTCCCTAGCACCTCCCTACCACCCTGAAATATAAATTTTTGCTACTAAACCCTATTACAGTGATATAATGTTCATCAATGACTTACCAGTATCATCACTATTCTGCTACACTACCCTACCCTGTCTGCCTCATTGTCTTCCTGCATACATGCCTTGTGCTTTCTTTTCTTCTGCCTTTTATGCTCTGTGCACCATGTCCATTCAATGCACCATTCCTCTTCGATGCATTTCTGCTGTTGCACTCTACCTCCTTCTACACACCTAAATCACTCTCAACAACCACCTTCATCTCTTCTTTGTTATACATTCTTATAGTCTCTTTGCACCTTGTGCATTCAATATGCGCAATGCTTCTGTCTTCTCTTCCAACACCATTGTTATCCACATTGGGATATTCAATACCACTCCACCTTACCACCTCTTCACTCACTCGATCTTCAACACACTCTCTCTGTTCTGCATGTTCTCCTCATGTCGAGTCCTCTTCCTGATCATCATGGAAATTCCTCAGCTTTTCTGCCGGTTATACCCATGCGTTCATCATCACTAGGTGTTATGATGAGATTCCTTAGCCTCTCTAGTAGTCGAGACTCTTCATATTCTCTTTCACAGTCGATCTCATTCCCTCTGTTGTAGTTCCATGCTCCAACCGTCTTACATCTGTCAATAGCCTCTATGAATCGTCTTCATTCCACTAGAAGATGCCTCGAGACTCTTCATCTTCTCTGGTGATCACCCTGAAGTCTCTTCGAGTCCTTTGACATAAACCATCAGTCGTTTCTAGAAGTTACACTGTGAACCTATTGAGCCTTGTGCCTTTGGCACCTTTCACCTTTCCTTTCACATGTGGCCTCAGGCAGTGACCACAACCTACACCAAAAGGTGTTTTCGCATTTTGGCATTTCGACATTTCGCATGTCGTGAATTCCTGTTGTGAGGCATATCGAATCTCCAAGTCGTGATCTCCAAAATGGATCTTGGTTGCACTAGCTCCTTCCTCCATCTACCACAGATGTGACCACTGGTTGTGACCACAACCTTATTCGAAACTGAATTTTGCAATTTCACGTTTCACGAATTTGTTGCAAGTCACTCTGACTCTTCCAACTCTCGATCATGAAATGGAGCCTTGCAAATTGAAATATCCTTCCTTCACATGCCCACAGTTGTGACCAAGAGTTTATCCATAAAGTGCTTTGGTGATTTCGCATTTCGACATTCCTACATTTCGACATTCCTGTGGAGAAGTATCTCGACACTCCAAATCCCGGTATCCGAAACCTA
Source organism: Picea glauca (assembly GCA_000966675.3). Classification (NCBI taxonomy): domain Eukaryota; kingdom Viridiplantae; phylum Streptophyta; class Pinopsida; order Pinales; family Pinaceae; genus Picea; species Picea glauca. The sequence continues at coordinate 26,526 of JZKD02S2240902.1, forward strand.
CACCAAAAGGTGTTTTTCGCATTTTGGCATTCCGACATTTTGGTATTCCTGTGGTGAAGTGTTTCGACACTCCAACTCTTGGTATCCAAAACCTGCACCAAAAGGTGTTTTTCGCATTTCGACATTCTGACATTTCGGCATTCTTGTGGTGAAGTGTTTCGACACTTCCAACTCCTGGTATCTGAAACTTGCACCAAAAGGTGTTTTTTGCATTTCATCATTTCTGTGATGAAGTGTTTCGACACTTCCAACTCCTGGTATACAAAAATTTGAAATGGAGTCAGATCAACGGTCCAGTATTTCGGCGTTTTGCATTGCGGCATTTCAGCATTTCTGTGATGAATTGTTTCAACACTTCCAACTCCCGGTATCCAGAACTTCGAAATGGATTCAGATCAACGATTCGATATTTCGACATTTCACATTGTGGCATTTCGACATTTCTGTGATGAAGTGTTTCAACACTTCCAACTCCTAGTATCCAAAACTGGAGTCTTTGTTGATGTGCCTGTTTCGGGATTTCGGTGTTTCACATTTCGCAACTTCAGGACTCCTGTGATGAAGAGTCTCGACTCATGACTCCTCCAACTCCCGGTATCTGAAACTCCGAAATGGAGTGGTTTCACATTTCGTAATTTCATGCCGTGAGTTACTTCCTTGACTCCTAGAGTTTACGCTTCTGAATGGGATCCAACGATCACTTGTTGAACTTACCATTGCCATGCCATTATCCCTGTGTTGTTGGTAATGATCTTTGCCATCAATGAAAAACACACATACTCTGCACTATCTCTTATGATCTTATCGAGCTTGCTCTACTGCGTCTTCCCAAGATACTTCTGGTGCCCGCTTGGCACATTCTACCTGTACTTAAGCCATCATCGCTACTATACTTTCCATCAATGACAAGCATACGCTACCTATAAAACATGCAAACAATGTCTAGCCTCCAAATGTGGAACGACCTCATGAAAAGAGTGAAAAGACCCTAAAAAGGTGGATGACCCCTCTAATTGTGCTCATAAATACTTAAAATATGTCTCCAATGTATGACCATGTAGATACCTCAAGAAAATACACCTCCAAAAATCATGGAAAGTGACTCTCCAAGTAAAAAATGGGTCACAAGACCCCCAATGACTAGTGTGACATCCACATGAGTGATGACCCTCAAATCAAGTAGTAAATGGATAAAAAAGTGATGAACGAGGAGAGTTATCTAGCATATTTGAAATGGAATGATGAAGTGGCCCATGCAAGTGTAAATAAACCCAAAGTTCCTTGGGGTGATGTGACTAGTGCCTTGGAATATGTTTACTACCTCAAGATCTATGAAACTACCTAGAAAAACATGAAACTCAGTGAGCATCTGCAGAATAATCTCCAACAGTAGATGGCCAAAGTGTGACAAATACATAATATTTGGTTCCATGCTTAGGAATAATATAAGTGTTCTATAAATAGGTATGACAAAGTTACAACATGAGAAACACTTTTACATTACATACAAGGAAGTGAGAAAGACTAGAAGTTCACCTAGATCATTTGTCCTAGTAGATCCATTCCAAGACCCTCATAAACCTATCTAGGGTATAAATGACTGAAATGGTGGTGAGTTAATGCAACCAATGGATATGTAGTCAAATCCATAAGAGTAATACATATCCTAAAATGATGACTAAAAGAAAAGGCCATGACCACCTACAAGGGGTATGGAGATACTACCTAGGTCCCTCACTATTACATAAATCATCTAAGCATAGCCCAATACAATACACGAGTACAAATATAACCAAAATTTTGGATAACCATGATACAATGATACACATAATATAATCATATGATGGTCCACATATGGTGAAAAAATATAGATCGCATTGAAATGAATCTGAGGTGTAACACATTCCAAGGGTTGGGTTGTTCACCTATTAAAGTGATATGTGATTTGGGTTCACAATGACATGAGACAACTCAATCCATATATGGTGTGGGTGTTAGAGAATTGATAGGACCTTTCCCTAGTATGAGAAAACTTGGAAATATGCACCTTTGGTGTAGAAGTTATCAAGCCCATGGTATACAGTGGGTAACCAAGTGCAGAGTGTATAACAACTAAAAGCATATAAGTAGGAATCCCACCCCAAGAGAAGTTCTCCCCTATTCTTACTTCCCTAAGATCCCATAATCATGAACACAACTAAGATAAGAGATACATGTGATTAAGAATGAGGAATGTATGCAAACAAGTTAAAAATAAATAACTAGTTACTTTTATAATAGTATTATGGGTAGAATTCTTTATCAAATATAAGAAATAGTTATAAATAATATAATGGTTAAGTGTAACTTGTTAATAACTAAACACTTTTAAATAATTTAAAGAGAGAGCTAATTAAATGAGGGGTTGGGATGATTAATTAAATGACAGATGTACATAAATAAGAATAAAGAGTGTTTAAATAAGTTAAAAAGAAATAACTAGTTACTTTTATAATAATATTATTTGTAGTATTCAGGGTGGCAAGAGAAAGTGGGGTTCTTCATGACCCTTGAGGAAATATAGAATTGTCCTATGAATGGAGTATAGGGGTGGAATCTAATAACCAATAAGAAGCTTATATGCTTCTACAAGGATTATCTCTATCAAACATCTCAGGGAATTCGTGTTCTCACAGTGCTAGGAGACTCTAAAGTAATAATCACAGTGCAAGGCTTCAAACACTTCCAAATAGCATTCAAATCCAATCCATTATTTTCACAATTCATCAAGAAATAAATACCTTTAGCAAGATTGATTTCTTCCATGTCCTTCATTCTATCAATATAGAGGCAGATCGTCTTGCAAATCAAGCTACTCGACATCCATCGGTTGCCATTATGGTCAATAATCACCCCTCTTTCTCTCCCATCCCATGACACCCTCCAAAAATCATAAGGATAAAAAAAATGAGGCATGTTTTCTCATTAGGACCCCCATATTGTTTTAAATTATAGGATCAATGGAAAAATGCACATAGGGCATATTTCCATCACTCAGTTGGACACAAGGATACCACATACAAAGACTGTGGCTCTGCATGCAATGCACTCACTTCCCCTCACCTACTTTAAATACTATGGTACTTCACTCACTTATCACCTTCTCTCCCCATTAATCTCGAGGTCATGTGGGATGTACAACCTCCTCATAGATGTGATATCTTGTATTTGTAATCATGGTTTTTGGTGGGAGTTGATATCAAACTCTAAGTTTCCCACATCAACATTCACTTGTGTCAATTCTCGTTTAAGGATCACCTCCTCAGAGCACTATGGAAATCCTATCCTAGCAATATCCACCTTTGGTTACTACTTCATCACTTTTCTTTGGTTTTCTCACCATATTATTCATCTGCTGGCACTCATGGTGAGGGGTTCTATTGGACACTATCTAAAGCGTATGGACACAATTGAGGAGGATTTGGGAGACCTGTATACTTCAAACCATTCACTACAACTTCAATTCATTGGATTATCATCTCAAGTGCTCTTGATTCTTGAAGTCTTGGTGCAACAAAGATATAACATTCAACAACTTAAGGATGAATGTGAAGCTCTCCAGTATCAATTGGAATATCTTCGCCTTTGACCTCCTCCTAACTCTTCTCCTTGGAATGATCATGGAATCTCAGAAATGAAATCTTCTCCAATGCAATAAAATCCTCTATTGGATTTGAACAACCCAGCTCTAGGTTCTAATCACGTGTTTTGAAATATGGTTGGTCTCTTTTCCTCTCTTCTAGCATATGAACTATTTTTGTATCTACATTCTGGGGAGTTTATATAGGGTATATTCAGATATACATTTTGGGCATTATGAAACTCTGAAATTACTTTGTGTCCAACAACCTGATATGTATGATCTTGGGATGAGATATCCCTTTGTTCGTCTCCTCATTTTCACACTCTGTATCTACTAGGGTGCTTTTTGGTGCCTTTTTATTTTAATATAAATTCCCCCCTATATATATAATTTGTAGTATTATTTAGTAATATAATAATTACTATAAATAATGTACTAGTTAACTATATTTTATTAATAACTAAATACTTTTAAATAAGTTTTAAAAATTAAATTAATTAAATGAGGGGTTGGCATAACTAATTACATGAGATATGTACACAAATACATGGATAAGTGTATGCAAATAAGTTAAAAAGAAATAACTAATGAAATGAGGAACTTATAGGATATAAGTTATTATAGGATAGAAATTGTTATGTGTATGGTTATGGTATAAGGAAATGAGGGGACACTTGATTCACTAAACCGAGTAACTCTTCATTTTCCTGTACCATAGATATAATATTGCTATATTATGACTATGGTAGAAGGATATGAGAGATTCCATATGATATAAGGAAATAAGGGGGCTGCTCATTTCTTGATATCATAGCTATACATTTTTTTCCTTGGAAAAAAACTTGCAATTTATTAATATAAACAAAACCATATTTTTTGGGGTGGTAGGTGTAAGAGGGGTTATCCTTAACCCTGGAGGAGAAATAGTTTATAAATATGCTTGGAGTCTTTGCATTTCTTCTAAATATCAAGCTAAATCCTATGTACTTTTTCAAGGCTTGAATCTTGCCAAAATCCATCGCATTACAAACTTGATAGTGAAGGGGGACTCCAATATAGTTACCAAGTACATGATCTTAGGATCAAATCCGATGGATTATTGATTAACATCAATGATCGATAGGATCAAACAAGTTAAATATTCAATCACCAATGGGGATTTCTACCACATTTTGTGGGAAAACAACTCAATGGAGAACCCTTCTTCTCATGTCACACAATCATATCTCCCCTCTTGCTAATTAATGAGTACCCTACTTGAGTGTGGCACAAGTGAGGTGGGATTATGGCACAAAGTCTAGATTTCCCTGGGCATTGACATCGTCATTTTAGGTATGGTTGGGCATATATCGATTCATATGCTTGTGTGAGGGATCTGTTGCTACTCAGTTTCGTATCTTCAGGGCACATGGTTGCCACCTTGGAAAAACTATGACGATTCTCTAGTGGATTTCCAGGTTTGAGGTTCTTTGATTTTTTCTTTGAGTTTAGGTTAAAAGATTAAGTTTTTTTCATGGAAAGGTTCATGTTTATTTGGAGTTTGGGTTGGTTCCCTATTAGCATCAAGTTTTTTTTTTTTGGTTTAATCTATGGATATAGGGCTAGTAGTATATTGTTCACAATGCCAATTCAAACTCTATTTCTTTGTTGTTGGACTTGCACTACAAGCCTGACAATTCTAGAAGTGGAGACTTTTCCTTCCTTCTTCACGACCTGGCTACAATATCAGGTATATGGATTACAATGAATTAAGGGAGACTAGGAGGGCCCTGCAACATCATGAGGAAACTATTGTTTCTCGTGACAACATCCTTCTCTCAATATCATAGAAAATTGAAGTTCAAGAAACTGCTACTAGCTCTTAAATTGAGGTTGTATTGGGCATACTTTTGCAATGGGAAAGGCATATCAATGCACTGGAGACTAAATTAAGGATTTGCATCACTTGGTTGCTCATTTTTCTTTTGGGAGACACTCTAGCACCCACACCCAAGTCCACTCTACAAACTCATCCTTTGATTTTCCTGTGAAAGACATTGTAGTCCATCAACTTTTGGTTTAGGAGAAACCAGGGAAGACAGTGATGGGCACAACCAAAGATAATGAGGATGAAGCAATCAATTGATTCACCTACAACTAAATAAATAGACGTTTTTATTTTTATTTTTATTTTTTTATTTTATTTATTTATTTATTTTTTTTTATTTCTTAGGCTTTTAGGTATTTTTTGTAGGGTTTACACTACTATATATTTTAGCATATTGATGTATCTAAATATGCTCTTTGTTTATAACTATATCTTGGAACATTACATATTTTTGGTATGTAAAATGTTGTCTAAAATCAAATTTTGATGTATCTTGGTTGCAAGTTTTGTCACAACTTTTAATTAATACAAATACTCTAGTTTTGGTTACAAAAAATAAAAACAAAAACCACACTTTTCAATGGCATTTTGACCCTCCTTACAATATCAAAACTATAGCATTTTGTCATAGATACATCATCATAACTTCCAAAATCCTTAGATGACACAACATAGTAATAGACGTCTCATCAATAGAGATTCCTTCTTGAACTAAAGCTTAAAATTCTATAAGATATAGCTATACAAAACCATAAAACATTTTCTTATGATAATTTTATAAATTTGTTTAATACAGTGTTCCAACACCATCTATCTAATATATCTCAGTCTGTTCATATAAAATCAAAAATAGTAAACCACCAATATGATAGAATCCATAAAAACATTCTTCTTATTCTCTGACTAAAAGATATATTTCTTCAGTGCCTTACTTGAAAGGTCTTGGATCATATTCAGAAAGATTATCCTCATGTTTCTCCACTTGTGTACGTATTTAGGGGCCATCTTTAGTCCTTGCCTTACTTGAAAGGTCTTGGATCATATTCAGAAAGATTATCCTCATGTTTCTCCACTTGTGTACGTATCTAGGGGCCATCTTTAGTCCTTGTTTTGACAATAAGTATGTTTCCATATTTCTTTCTCTATAGACATGAAAAATGTATAAATTAGATATTGATCATTTTATATTCGATATATCCTCATATATAGGCCTTAGTAAAAAAAATTGTAATGCTCTCCCCACCTTCATCCATGATTTGGATTTTTTTTATGCCCATATCTCTTGCCATCGTTGAAACCAATTTTAAGGCCATAAACATAGCTTTGTTGTTTCAACCTTTGTCCAGTCATGCTTTGAATTTATACCAATAAGAGTTAGATATATATAAAAATCACCCTAGCCCCACTTATCAGTGGATCCCCCTAAACAACCCCATCAAAGTAGGCCAAGTTTCCCAATTTGTTAATGAATTCATTTGTCACCATTCTTCGAGTCTTGTTATTATTATCCTATTTGAAGTGTTAGAGAATTGACCATCCTTGAGAAGAACATAACTATGGAGGTTTTATATTAATTCATTAAAAATGATTCCATTCCTAACTAGCCATACCCCCCAAGCTACAATAAGAGGGAGTGCCTTATACATTCTAGTTGAAGGATTTTGACACCAGGAATTAATATAAAATCCCACATTATCCCCCTCCCCCCCACAAGGAATTTATCAAGCATGAGAAATCTTCTATTTCTTTCCGTGTTGTAGTGTTCCTTAACCCTTAGACTTTAAACACAATCTAGGTATACAAAGATTATAAATGAAAAAAACCAGATACAAGAGATAAATAAGATGAAATATGTGAAACATACCATTATATTATGATAATCAAAAGAAAGAAAACAATTTTCACTTGCCTCCTAAGGTGCTCTAACCTTTCACTAAGTAGATCTCCAAATAAAAAAATAATTGAAAAAACATTCCATGGCCTACTAAGATATTTAAATATATTTACAATAGAAAAACCCTAACTACTTGTGGTCCCATCATTAATGAGTACCAACTACCTAGTGGGCCTTATTTCATAAAGAGGATCCATTTACATTAAATAACTATCCACTACTATATAAAGGGACTTATTCAAAGAAGATGACCACATACATCAATTTACTAACTCCCAGGTAGATTGAAGTAGGGAGGTTAGGGTAGGACCCTAATTTGCCCTCACCCTTCAAAAGAAATATTTTCCTCAAGGATGGAGGTGAGGAAATTTCTGCAGAATTGACCTTGGTTTCCATTTGGCATCTTCTAGTTGCATATATTTCCACTAGATTAGTACTTCTCATAGTGTGCGATGTCGCAATTGACGCTCTCTCCTATCTATTATTACTTCCATTTGGAGCCAAATGGAGCCTCTTCATCAAGTTTTAGAAAGATAGTTTGGACCTTGTAATTTGATCCCACTACCTTTTTCATACAAGAAACACAAAAGTATAGATGAATGATTCTTGGAGTGGTTTGGAAGATCCATCTTGTAGGCCACTTTTCCAATGTGTTGGATGATCTTATAGAGCCCATAGAACTTTAGGGATAATTTATGGTGGATTTTTATCTTTGAGTGATGTTTTTTTTAGGGTTTAAAGCAAATAAACACTTGATCCCCTTCTCCAAAAGAACATTTTGAGTGATGTTAGTCAACTTGTTTTTTCATTCTATTTTGAGCCATAAAAAAAAATTCCTTAAGTCTACATAGAATGGATTCTTTAGTGTGAAGTGTTTTATCCATTTCATGAAACTTAAAGGTGTCTGGTAAATATGAAGTCGTTGACAAGGGTTTTTTTCCATAGACAACTTCATATGGTGTCATTTTGGTAGCTCCATGATTAGTGGTGGTGTACCACCATTTTGCAAGGGGAAGAAATTATGACTATTGGTGTAGATTTTTAGAAGAAAAGAATTGCAAATAGGTTTCTAAGCACTTATTGACCACTTTGATTTGACCATGTATTTGGGGATGATGCAGAATGATCATGTTCGACTAGGTGCCATGAAGTTTAAAATAGTTATTGCCAAAACTTGTTATTGAATATAGATTCCTGAATCGAGACAATGGAAATGGGCATGCCATGTAAATTAAAAATATGATCCATGACGACTTGGGAAATTGAAGAGGGGGTAAATGGGTGATATATGGAAAAAAGTGATCATGTTTGGAAAGATAGATGACTATGAACTTGATCACTAAATTGTTACCAGCTCTTGAGAGTCCCACTATGAAATATGTAGAGATGTCAATTCACATATGTGTTGGGACGAGAAGTGGTTGCAATGCTCCTGGTGACTTCACTATCTTACCCTTGTTTCTTGGTAAGTGTCACAAGTTGCTACAAAATCCTAGAATATGTTTGTTTCATGGCTTCCCAAAAGAATGAGTGCTTGTCTCTTTCACAGGTTTTATAAAATTAAGAGTGACCCACTGTAAGTGATGAATGAAATTCCTCTAAGATCCTTGGTTTTAAGGAATAATTATTTACTAGAACAATTTTTCCTCTATACCTCAATGTATATTTATTCCATGTATATCCTTTAGGAGGGTTGGGATATTCCTAAATCCTTTAGATGAGTTGAATTATAGTTTCATTCACTAGCCATTCTTGTTGGGATTCCTTGAGACAAATTGGAATGAGTAAAGATAAGGAAAAGAGAGATCCTCAAATTACCTGGATAAATCATCAACGACCACATTTTGTTTACCCTTATTATATATAATCTCATAATCATACCCCAACATCTTATTAACCCACTTATGTTGCTCTGGTGATGATAACTTTTGTTCTAGGAAATACTTCCGACTATGATGGTCGACCTTGATCTGTAAATACCTCCCTATGAGATATGGGTGCCACATCTCAACTGCATGAAGGATGTCCATCATCTCTTAATTCTCATATGTGTATTTACCCAAATTGCAATCATACAACTACTTACTAGTGAATGCCAAGGGGAACCCTTCTAACATCAAAACCACTCCAAGAACTCTACCCAATGCATCACATTCCAAGACAAAAGTCTTCGTAAAAGTTGGCATTTATAATACTAGAGTAGTTCACATGGAATCATTTAAGGCTGGGAAATCCTACTTTGCTACCTCACTCCATATAAAAGCATTCCTTTTTAGCAATGAACAAGGGAGCAACATTTTTTTATGAACTTCCTGTAGTAGCCTATAAGTTCTAAGAACCCATGCAATCTCTTCAATGTCTTGGAATGGGTTCAATATTTCATAACACAAATTTCTTGGGATATATCCGTACGCCATCCAAACTTGTAATGTGACCCAAGTATTCAAGATCTAAAGCCCCAAAATCACATTTGGAATGTTCCAAAAATAGATGGTGGTCCCACTGGAGTTGTAAGGATCTATCTACATGCTCCATGTGGGAATCCCGATATTTGTTGTAGATCAAAATATCATCAAATAATACTAGCACAAAATTTTGTAGTAAGGGTTGTATATATATATATATATAAATATATATATATATATATATATATATATATATATATATATATATAATTTGTACAATTCCCAAAACAATACTAGAACTCATCAATATCCATTGAAGTCATATAGCACACATATCATCATGTCAAAACAAAATAACCTCCTAATCATATACAAAACATAGACGTGTAAAATGGGGCATTGCATACTTCCCCTCTTTGGATAAAACTTTCGCCCAAAATTTCCATGAAGCCACAAGCCTAACTTGTGCTATGCATATTTGAATGTAAATATAGTTAGGCTTGTGGCTTCATCAAAATTTTGGGCCAAAGTTTTATCCAAAGAGGGGGAGGATGCAATGACCCATTTTACATGTCTATGTTTTTTACATGATTAGGAGTTTTATTTTGGATCATGATGTGTGTGCTATATGACTTGGCATTGATGATTTCTATCTATTGTTTTGGGCATGGTGCAAATTATTTATATGTGTGTGTGTGTGGTATGTTCTCTATGGATGTGATCTATTTGTATTATCAGTTGTGAGTTCAAAAGTATGTATATCATGATGATGATATGATTGTTGTGATTATTAATGGATTTTGGTTTTTATATTTGTAATTTATGACTTAATCATGTGATGACAATATATGAATATTCATGTTGTTGAATAAGTATGAGTTATGGAAGGGAATCCAACTTTGCAAGACTCTTAAAGGGATACATGTGTTGTTAACCTAGGTTAAAGGTCATAAGGATTGATAATTCCATTTGATTCAAACTTGTAGATTTATATGAATGCACATGCAAGGTTTGTGAAAGTATACTTCCATGATTATGAGAGACTAATTTGTGTATGTAGAGAAAGCATGATGGGTTTGACATAATGTTCATATGAATATATTTTTATTATATTTCATATTTTTATGTAGGTATTGCAAAAACAATTCACTAATATTAGTGATGCAGGAAATCGATTATGTTGAGGATTAAATAAGTTTTTATGACTACCTAGGAGAACTCCAAGGAGGGAGTCTTCCAGTAAGACTCATTGCGGGTAACTTTTGATATGAAGTAATTAAGGTAGATTATGATACATTTATATTGTTTGATATACTTGATATGTGTTTGTTCATGCAAGTGTATTACAATGGGTGAATCCTTGATAGCTAGCCAACATATGGATGTGGGACATGACCAATAAGTATTCATAAAGGAAAGGAGTTTCTCTTATTAGAATATGTGGGATGAGGAAGTTGGATAGCTTATAAAACCTATCTATCCGAGAGTAGATGTAATATATATCCTCTAAGTATTTTCATCATGGGAATATCGACACATAGTCTTCATTTAAAGGTTATAATCTGAGGGTGAATAGTAGGGGTGAAAAATTATTACTCTCTAACAAATAAACCTTTAATTTTGAGCTAAGGTGAGATAACCTTAAGTAACCCCATGGTGGTATTAGTTCATAAGAAACTTACCCTCTTTCAAGGGCCTATTTGAAATGTGATTATTTGAATGAAATAAAATGGAATTAAATGTTTTGTGAAATCAATTGTTTAATAAATATCTAAAAGTGACATAGGGGGTGATTATTCACCCAATTAAAAATAAAAAATGAAAAGAGGAAAAGGTGGGAGTTCCACCTAGGAGATGAATAGTTGGTAATTTAGAAATTACATAATTATTATTTTTGCAAGAGGCTAAGGTGGCAGACCTCTTAGAGCCTATAAATAAAGGTCTCCATGGGATTTACAAGGCTAACCAAAACTATAGAGAGATGCTACTCAAATTCCATGAGAATAGTATGGAAGTTGAGTCACTTGGTTTGTGGAATTTGGAAGGTAGTTGAGATCTATTGCAATACGTATTCCCTTTTCGGAGGTGCTCTTTCTATCTTGTGGGTTCAGTAGGTGGAAAACTCATCACTAGAAAATATATGCTATTAAATTTTATTTATGCTCCTTATTGTAATCCCACACAACTCAAGGGTCCTAGGGAAATAATTTTTCCTAGGTGTGGGTGGGCATAAACTAGTTAGCACTCATTGAGTTGGAAAAATACAAGAAAGATAAAGATTAGAACACTTAACCAGTTGTTGAAATTAAGTTTCTACATAGGTATTTTTATGCCCCCCAACATCTAGGGGTAACTTGAGGAGATTAGTCTCCTATGATCCATATCATACACAAAAATTCCATAGATGAGATCCATGTCTCTCCACAGACACTAGAGCAGAGATGCTTCCCACATTATGATCAATTCATTAATATTGGATGATTATGGTGTTTGACATTACATGATGTACCTTGTTTTTTTAATTCATATTAAGTGTTAATTCATTATGTGTTTGTCATGCAAGTGGTGACCATTGGTCGAGTCAGATAATGGATCCCGATGCTCTAAATTTGTGATTCCTTGTTTCACCTTGGTGGTAATCATAATATCCTAGATAAGTGTTTTCACTCTTGAGTAAAGTCTTACTGCTGGGGGGATTTGAGAGGGGTAGCATGTCCATATCCCAATCCATGCGTAACATTCTCCATCTTTCTCGATTTTCATTGTCCCCTATTTTGGGTTGTTCTTCATATGTCACACATATAGGTTGGTGCTTCATAATCCTGTGAGAAGAAGGAGCTTGAATGCTCAAGGTTGATGCAACTAGATGTAAAAAAAGGAAAAGAGAAAGATGATCAAATCAAAATGCAAAGAAAATCAAAAGAAGAGAAATGTAAAAAAAAATAAAGGAAACAAAGTATGAGAAATCCCCCCTTGCTATAAGGCCATCGCCCCAAATCCCATGCAATGAATGCATATCTAAAAAGGATTAAATGAAGCAAAGAAAAATTCAAAATATAGAAAAGTTTAAATGAATAAATAAAAAGGAAAAAAGGGGTTTGGAAAGACATAGTGCAGAGGAAGGAGAAACTTAATGCATAAGCACTCCCTCATTCCAAAGGAACTCATGTGGATGAATATCTTACAGAACCTCATAATACTATACATTGTCACTCATGAAGTTAACCCCAAAACATACCATCTATCACTACACATGCTCCTTGATGGGTTTCTCAGAAATACTTCTCTTCTTGGGTACCGACACATGTAATATTATTGGTTGATGATGACCCTCCAATACTTAAACTTGGAAAATTGTATGAATTCTATGACTTATTCTGAATTTTGAAGATGATGTTTGATGTGATCTACCTAATGGAATTAACATTTGACATGAATCAATTTTTATGTTATATTGGACTTGTGTAGATGTCCTTATATTGATGGTTACATTGGGCCACTTGAGACCCTCTTTGGATGATGTACTTTTCACAGATATGAGCCTTGGTCCTTTGGAGGTTTTTGAGGAGGATGCCTTGCGCTCGTCATGGAGGATATCCCACTTCTTATGAGGATGTTGGGATACATATGAGGATGTCACACCTTGTATAGATGACCTAACAATTTTGGGGAGGATGTGGTACCTTTTTTAGGGGATGTTGCACCTTTTGGAGATGAATTTATGTTAGAAAACCAGGACTGTGGAGAAATAAAATAAAACAAATGTGGAAACAAAACATAGAAGATACACAATACAATGGAGACACAAATTTACATGGTTCACCCAGTGTGGGATACATCCACCAGAGAAATTGCCAGGTCCTTCCTTTATTATTATCCAACAAATGAAGGGATACAACCTACAACAAAACCGATGTAACTTCCCCTTCTTTCTCTCACAGTCTCCTCTCTCAGAATACAATACACCATAATGCATAGCTGCAATACATTTCCCTCATAAAAAAGGGTTTCCTTCTAGGAAAAAAAACCTTAACATAATTTCTATCGTTAGATCTGGGACCTTATAATGAACAGTTCAGATTTACAAGGAAATTACAATATACATTTACAAAAAAAAAATTCCTTCAGGGGATTTTCCCCTGAACCCCCATCAGGGGACGCTGCCCTCGAACCCTTGTCGGGGGCTCGATTTCCCCCGAACCCCCCAGCCAGGGGGATAGCCCCCCCGAACCCCACAGAGGGGGTATACCCCCTCTGTACTCCCCCATGTGGAAGAGTGTACATACTTCTAGGGTCTAAAGTCTTCATGGGATATAAACATGGCTGAAAGCAAGGACCTCTGAATCAGGCTCCACAACCAACAATCTCCCACTTGGAGACTGATCTCAACAACTCCACCACTGTTGTATATGCTGGACTCTGAACCTTCTTGGACCTGGAAAATTTCTCATCTTCATCTTCATTCTTGAAGACTAACTGAAACTGAGCAAGAACTCAGTTTCTCCCTGGTTACTCCCTTTGTTAATATGTCTGCAAGATTCTGGCTAGTGTGTATCTTTTCCAACTTCAAATGTCCATCTTCCAAGATAGATCATATGAAATGGTACCTCAATTGTATATGCTTAGTCTTCGAATGGAAGGCTGAGTTCTTTTTAAGATGAATGACACTCTGACTATCACAGTACAACTTGTTGTTCTCCTGCTTCTTTCCCAATTCCTCCATAAACCTCTGTAACTAAATCATCTGTTTACTAGCCTCTGTAGTAGCAACATACTCTGCCTCTGTTGTTGAAAGTGCAACTACCTTTTGTAGTTTTGAAATCCAACTTACTGTTGTTCCACCTATAGTAAAAACATACCCTGTGGTTTTTCTCCTGCTATCTTTATCACTTGCCATATCTGAATCAACATATCCCTGTAGAAAAGTGTCTCAACCTCAAAAACATAATGCATGAGTAGCAATACCTCTCAAATACCTGAGAATCCACTTTACTGCCTCCCAATGTTCTTTACTTGGATTGTTCATATACCTTCTCACAACTCCCATTGCATGTGCAATATCTGGTGTTGTGAAAACCATTGCATACATCAAGCTGCCAACTGCTGATGAATAAGGGACCCTGGACATGTATTCTATCTCCTCCTGTGCCTTGGGACACATTTTCTTAGTTAATTTGAAATGGTTGGCCAAAGGTGTACTAATTGGTTTTGCATTCTGCATTCTAAACCTCTCCAACACCTTCTCTGTGTACTCACCCTGAGACAATGTCAATTTGTGATTTTTTTTGTCTCTTGTTATTCTCATGCCAAGGATTTTCTTTGTAGCACCCAAATCCTTCATTGCAAATGGATTGGCTAATTTCTTCTTGAGAAAATTTATATCCTACATATTAGACCCTGCAACAAGCATGTCATCTACATACAATAGAAAGATAATATAGCTTCCATTTTTTAGCCTTTTAAAATAAACACAATGATCAGAATGACATCTACTATAACCATGTTCTGTCATAAACCCATCAAACTTCAAATACCACTGCCTTGGAGCTTTCTTTAGGCCATACAAGCTCTTCTTCAACCTGCATACCAAATTCTCCTTCCCTTTGACCTCATACCCCTATAGCTGTTGCATATAAATCTCTTCCTCCAAATCCCCATGGAGAAAAGATGTTTTTACATCTAACTATTCAAGATGAAAATCTTCTACTACCACAAGACTTAAAATAGTCCCAATTGAAGTCATTTTAACAACAGTAGAAAATATTTCATCAAAATATACACCTTTCTTTTGTGCAAACCCCTTTACAACAAGTCTAGCCTTGTACCACTTTTCTCCTCCATCTTCTTCCTTCAACTTGTAAACCCATTTATTCTGCAATGCTCTTTTTCCTGTAGGTGACTGAACCAAGTCCCAAGTCTGGTTATTTTCCAAGGAATCCATTTCGTCTTTCATGCCTTGCTCCCACTTCTTTTTGGTGTCTACCTGCATTACCTCTTCATAAAATTTTGGTTCACCAGAATCAGTCAACAATAAATAATACAATGAAGGAGAGTATCATTCATGGGGTATACTTAACTTTGTAGATCTTCTAACAACACTTGCAGGTGTTTGAGGTACCTTCTGCACCGTGTATTCTTGTTTTTCTTCTTCCTGTTTCTTTCCCTGCAACTGATCTTTATACATGACCTTCTCATTGAATATGACATCTCTACTCCTAATGATTTTGTTATTTTCATAATCCCATAAGCGATAACAAAAATC
>JZKD02S2240902.1:43258-59164 GCA_000966675.3 Picea glauca
CCTCATCATCAAAGTCCACTTTTACAGAACTTAGTTGATTAGTAACCATATTAAATTCATTTAAATGATCTGCAACAGACCCACCTTCTGACATCTTCATATTGAATAATATCTTAATTAGAAATACCTTATTGGATTCTGAGGGTTTTTCATACAATTTATCCAACGTGTCCATCAGATCCTTCGTTGTCTTTTCTTTCGAAATATTGAAAGCCACCGACGCTGCCAAGCTCAGCCGTATCGTTCCTAGAGCCTTTCTGTCAAGAATCTCCCATTCTTCATCCTTCATAGCCGTGTGTTTTTTTTCTACTCTGCCCAATGGTAGGAATAGATCCTTCTGATATAAATAATCTTCCATCTGCATCTTCCATAACTGGTAGTTTTGGCTGTTAAATTTCTCGACCCTAAACTTTCCATCTTTTGACATTGCTCCCACTCGAACCAGGAACCCTCTTTTCCTGCGAGTTACCTTTCCCTCTGATACCAGTTGTTAGAAAAACAGGACCGTGGAGCATTAAAATAAAACAAATGCGGAAACAAAACATAGAAGATACACAATACAATAGAGACATAGATTTACATGGTTCACCTAGTGTGGGCTACGTCCAATAGAGAAATTGCTAGGTCCTTCCTTTATTATTATCCAGCAAATGAAGGGATACAACCTACAAAAAACCCAATGTAACTTCCTCTTCTTTCTCTCACAGTCTCCTCTCTCAGAATACAATACTCACCATAATGCATAGTCACAATACATTTCCCTCATAACAGAGGGTTGTCTTCTAGGGAAAAAAACCCTAACATAATTTCTACCGTTAGATCTATGACCTTATAATGAATGGTCCAGATTTATAATGAAATTACAATATACATTTACAAGGAAAATTTTCCTTCAGGGCCTCGCTTTCCCCCGAACCCCCCAGCCGAGGGGATAGCCCCCCTAGACCCCGCAGAGGGGGTACCCCCCCTCTGCACTCCCCCACGTGGAAGAGTGTACATACTTCTGGGGTGTAAAATCTTCATGGGGTATAAACACAGCTGAAAGAAAGGACCTCTGAATCAGGAAGATAATCAAGCTCCACAACCAACACTTTACACTTGGAGGATGGAATGTTGTGCCATTTGAAGGGAATGTCTCACTTTGGAG
Organism: Picea glauca; assembly: GCA_000966675.3. Lineage (NCBI taxonomy): Eukaryota > Viridiplantae > Streptophyta > Pinopsida > Pinales > Pinaceae > Picea > Picea glauca. The sequence continues at coordinate 44,406 of JZKD02S2240902.1, forward strand.
TCCCTACACTTGAATTTTGACATCACTTGAGTGAACCATCCACTCTTGGGAGACCACATGTGCCACACATGTGCCTTTGAGCATGCATTTATGTCGTACATCCTACCTCTTGAGCACTTTACTTCATATTGGGAGCATTGTTGGGGGTATTTTGACTCATTGACTCTTGTATCATGGATCTTTTTATATATTATGACCTTATCTTTAAGAATTATAAAGAGATAAAGGAATTTTTGTATTTTATCGGGGTTTAAGCTAGGAAAATATTGTTATTTTAATGAGAAGGGTGTTATATCTCTCATATAAATAGAGAAGCACTTCTCATTTGTGAATCATCGATAGAAATTGTGGAGAACATTACTTGTCTACTTCTTCTCTTCTATATTTTTTTATGGATGGATAACTAGAGCGACTTCTTTAGGATGATGATTATGGATTGCTTTTCAAATTTCATGGATGCTCTTGGCTAGGGTTTTGAAGATGAATTGGTTTCTTGAGTAAGTGGTCTCACTTGATCAATTGGATGTTGTTTATAGATGATTTTAAGTGTAGTTGTACTATTCTAGTGGTGGTGGTACACTCTCTTGGTGTCTTTCTTGAACAAGTCCCTTCTTCATAACTCTTGGAAGATTACTAATGCAATATCTTCCCTTGAACTATATTGAAGTTTGTAAGGCACTAGGTGGATTGTGTAGGGTTTCCTAGATATACTTACATTATCTCAATAGATATAACCCTAGATATACTTACATATAACCTATATATACTTACATGAAACCTAGATATAACCCTAGATATACTCACATTATCTCAAGGGAGTCCTTAGTTGACCCTGTTTTCCACCCTCTAAATAGTAGGTACTAGTATATTCCCATCTATTCAATTTTAAAATCAGAACTCCAAATTTTATTATTTTTTTAAGGTAATTATAGGGTTTATTTATCTTGCATTCAATTTTCAGCCATCAAAACCTTATACGTATAGGGTTTCCTTGCGTATTTTTGACCTAACAATGATTTTTATTGGAACTTTTCCCTAGCTTGTTTTTATTGCAGCCATTTTAAGATTGGGAATTGATCCAGGTGGATATTGGTGGCCACCCACCTATTCTAATTGGCTCCTCTTAACAATTTTATTTCAACACGTTCTTCTATAATTCTTTGTAATGGTGGGTTCTACACTTTCGAGGTTTTTTGAAGCCCTACACAAATTCTAGGTGGATATTGGTGGCCTCCCACCTTATCCAACTAGCTTATTTTGAAATTTTTCATGTAAGTACATCATTATGTACTTCCAGGGCCGTTTTGGGGCCTTAAACAATGTTTTCTTTGATTCCCACAGTCAAACTGTAGACGGAGTCAACATTTGATGACATAATGTGTATTTCTCGAAAATAAATTTCCAATGGGCTATGATGTGCCTAAAACGAAGGTCGTATGAAAACATTACGACCCCAGGAAGTTGAGGTACCAAATTACCCATTGGGACCCACATAAATTTTGGCATTTCATCTCCTAGGGTTAGGTTTTTGGATGTCTAGGGTTTTGGCATTCATGAGTAATGTTAAAAAGGCCTTTGGAGCCTCATTTTAATCATTATGCTTAGACAGATTCACATAGCAGCCACATCTCTTCTCAGAGATTGCTACCACCATTCGAGCAAGTTGTTTTAGTTCTACAGTTTTACAGTTTCAGCCTATTTTATTTATTCAATATAAGTTATTTTTCACTAGATATTTGTTGTTGTTCTATGTATCTGTGTGTTATGGTATTCAATATGTTATTCATTTCATTCCACTCATAAATCTATATCACTGCTATCATAGTGGTCTACTCTTCATTTGTGTTTCTTTGTGCATGTCCCCAACAATATCTGGGTACAAGAAGCTGGGACTTGAACCAATCGAGCCTTTGGAATATCGGTCACACTAAAACCAACCAAAACTCATGGGGGACGAGAAGAAAGATGATGGAGTAGGAGATCCTTTTAAAATGTTGCTCAATGAATCCCTTGCGCGACAAAGGAACGAGATGATGGAAAAATTTGCACATATCCTTCAACAGTTGCCCAGAGGAGATGCATCTTCATCAAGAGGCCACTCAACCCCCTTCAAGGTACAAGTAAATTTTGATATTCCATTATTTGAAGGATTGATAGATGCATATGTTGTAGATAAATGGTTGAATTGCTCGAAGGGTATTTTTCGGTCCATAATTTTTCCGACAAGGAAAATATTAATTTTGCACTCCTCAAGGTCATCCCCCATGTTAAGGACTGGTGGGATATGTACTATGAGAAAATGGCCATAGAGGAATATGCAATGTTTGTGGTCTCCCCCACCTGGGTTTCCTTCAAGGATTCCATTAAATAACAATACTACCCTGTTGGAAGATACGAGGACTAGTACACAAGATGGACCACACTGCGTCAAGAAAGGGACCAGACAGTACCATATTTCACCAATATTTTCCATACTATGCACACCAAATTGAGTATCAAAGACTCTAAATGACATCTAGTTTTCAAATATCATGGTTGTCTGCATAGATACATTCAAACAAAAATGGAATTTATGTACATCGCATCATTAGGTGCGGCTTATAGATATGCTGTCAAGATCGAGCAAAAATTTAAGCAGAAGAGGCATGAGTTTGGATATGAAAATTCCTCATAGCCGAAGCAGGAAAAAGGTGGTCCCAACCCAACAAACAAGGGACAAAGAAAATATGGACTCTCTTAGGACAACTAGTCCAAGCCGTAACCCAACAAGGGTAATGAGAAGTCGAAGAAGGACATGAGAAAATGGTGTGAATACCATAAAATCCCTTGGCACAAAACTGAAGAATGTCACTCCAAGAAATCACTGGTGGCCGAGCTAAAAGATTATGAGTCAGAGGAAAATTCTTATCCTAAATCAAATCCCAAAAGTGGGAAGAGGATCATCGATGTTGAACCCAGTGCTACTATCGCTACCACCAAATTCCAACCAAGCGAACCAAAAGAACCAGAGGAAGGGGAATGTCTATTTCACTCACAGATGTGGGTAAAGGGGACTCTGCTGCATTTCATTGTCGATAGAGGCAGTCAGAAGAACCTAATTTCAATAGAGGTCATCATATGGTTGGAACTATCGATAACATCACACTCGCATCCCTAAACCATCTATTGGCTTCACCAAGGATGAGATCTTCGCGTCAACCAACAATGTTTCCTGGCCTACAACATCAAGCCCTTCAAAGGCGAGGTATTGTGTGATATTTATCTCCTTGAAGTTTGTGATGTTATTTTAGGCCAGCCATATTTTTGGAAGCGACATGTTGTGTATGAGTCTAGACCCCGCAGTATTATTATTACTTTGGGTAGACAAATGTACATGATACTAGAGGTAGCGTCGCCTACTGTTATTTCTTTAATATCTCCTAAGAAATCCAGTAAGGTCATTTCACAGACTGGGAAGTTCATATTCTTTGTGATCCATGCTCGTAGTAAGTAGAAGGTTGCTGCCACATTTGTGACCTCTAAACATATCCTCTCTTTGTAGAAAAATAAAGTGGATGGGATCGTGGAAGAGTACAGAGACATATTCTCCTCACCCACTAGGGTACCGATGCACTACCAAGTCAAGAATCCAATTGATCTAACCCCATGTGCATCGTTTCCTAATGGACCAGTCTATCGTCACTCGTTGATGGAAAATGATGAAATAAAGCACCAGATACAAGGGCTTCTTCAAAAGGGGCACATCTGACCCAACTTCTCCCCTTGTGAAAGCCCGATTGTGCTGGTGAGGAAGAAATATGGGACTTGGCGGCTCTGCATTGATTACAGAGAATTAAACAAAATCAGAGTGAGGAACTGGTACCCAATTCCCCTAATTTATGACCTTCTTGACCAGCTCAAGGGGGAAAAGTTCTTCAACAAGATTGACCTAAAGTCTAGCTACCACCAGGTTCCCATTGAACCAACTGATGTATGGAAGACAACTTTCAAATCTAAAGAAGATCTCTTCAAATGGATACTAATGCCCTTTGGCTTAACAAATGCACCATCAAATTTCATGAGAATGATGAATGATGTTTTGAGACCCTTCACCTGACACCAACTATTTTGTGGTGGTATATCTGGATGACATCATCTTCAACAGAACTTGGAAGGAGAACATGCAACATATTCAATAGGTTTTGGGTACTCTGCGGCAGCACAAGCTATATGCCAACTTTGAAAAATTTGCCTTTGGCTTGAATAGGGTCCAATACTTGGGCTACATTGTTGATGAGCATGACATACATGTGGATACAGATAATATCCAAGTCATTTGTGACTAGCCAGCCCTGACCACACTAACTAAGCTTCGAAGCTTCTTGGGACATGCCAACTTCTACCGAAAGTTTGTGCTGGGATTCTCCCATATTGCATGGGACCTCAACCAAGTAACCAAGGGTGGTGGCAAGTAAACGTTTGCATGGGGGTAGGCACAACAACAATAATTTTATGATCTGAAGCATCGCTTGTGCTCAACTCTAGTACTATCCTTACCTGATCTACAACAACCATTCGAGATTGAGACTAATGCCTCTGACTATGTTGTAGGCATAGTTCTCACTGAGTATGGTCATCCAGTAGCATACCATAGTGAGACACTCTCAGATACTATCTGGAAATACCCCACCTATGAAAAATAAATTTATTCCAATGTACAAGCCTTCTGTCAATGGAAACATTACATTATGGGAAAATAAACAATCATCCACATTGATCACAAGCCTCTGTAGTTCATATGGACATAGGGGAAGTTTCCAAATGACCGTCATCAAAATTGGCCAACATACCTACAACAATTCCATCTCAACATAAACTATAAAATAGGGAGCATAAATTATGTCGTTGTCTGCCTCAGCTTCCCTCCTGTTGGTGCACTCACCACAATGCTACATTTCCATGGGAATGAGGCATCTGAGTGGCCCCAAATTTATCAACGTGAACCTAACTTCGCCACCACCTATCATCTCTTGGGTACCTGAGTGAATGTCACAAATTTTCACATCCAGGATGGATTGTTATGCCATCTGGGCCACCTTTGTGTTCCCACAAGAAAGCATGCAAATCTGATTTGTGAGGCTCACTATAGTCGAATGGCAGGAAATTTTGGCGTGGAGAAAACTGTGGTCGTTCTACAGAAACATTTTTATTGGCCAAAACTTCGACAAGACATCAACAAGTATATCAGATCTTGCATTGTTTGTGCCATTTCCAAGCCAACCATCAAGAAGCAAGGTTTATACACCCCTCTTCCTACTCTCGAGAGGCCTTGGGAATCCATCTCGATGGATTACATGTCTAGCCTTCCGTCCACCAAGAACGAAAATTATTGTGTATTTGTGGTGGTTGATCGATTTTCAAAGATGGTCATTATCACAACATGCAAGAAGAGCATCACATAAACAAATACTACCAATCTCTTTTTTGAACGGGTGTGGGTCCATTTTGGGATACCACAAACCATCACCTTAAATTGGGACAACAAGTTACTCAACACATTTTGGTCGAGTCTTTGGTCATTGCTGGACACCAAGCTCACTAAATCCTCTTCTTTCCACCCCTAAACCGATGGCCAGACATAGGTCATCAATTATATGATTGTGCACATCCTGTGCATGTACACCTCTAAGTATCCACGTACATGGGATGAGAGTCTTGCTTATGTTCAACACAACTACAAAAAATCTCTCCATAACTTCACCGACTATAGCCCATTTTAGGTGGGGTTGAGATTCCAACTCTTGGGTCCCATTGATGTTGCACTACTTCTTGCAACCAAACAAGAGTAATATTCCCATGTTGAGTTTGAGGTTGACAAAGCCACAATATTCATTGGGAGGATTCAACACATCCACCAACAGGTCCATGAGATTTTGCAGAAAGCCAATGCTAAGTACAAGAAACACCATGATCAACATCGAGTATTGCACCAGTTTCAGGTGGGACACAAGGTATGGTTACATTTCGATGAAAGAGTGCCTTACAGAGCCTCATCAGAATCTCCACCCACTTCTCTATGGAACTTACACTATCACCAAGGTTGTGGGTAGCAATGCTTTTGAGATCAACACTCCACCCTTCCTTGACTTGCACCCAGTTTTCAATGTGGACCTCCTTCGACCATATTTTCCACCATTATTGGACACCTCAGAGATCGCAAAACCATTGAAACCAACAGATCTCAACCCTAACTACATGGAACAATCATCCATTGATCAGATAGTGGACACACAGGTCAAGGGCACTTGCCAGTAGAGGATCTAGCTTTATCAGGTTGTCAAGGTAGGAAAACTCCTACACCAAGGCAAGTGGCTCACTCGGGGCCAAATTCAGAATTAGTTTCCTCACCTAATGGGGGAACTCAAATCAATGGAGACCATTTATTCCTAATGGGGGAGGACTGATCCGGGTGGATATTAGTGGCCACCCACCTATTCCAACTTGCTCCTCTTAACAATTTTAGTTCAACACGTTCTTCTGTAATTATTTATAATTGTGGGTTCTACACTTCCATGGATGTTTGAAGCCCTACACAGCTTCAAGGTGGATATTGGTGGTCTCCCACCTAATCTAACTCTCTTATTTTGAAAAATTTCATGTTAGTACATCTTTTTGTACTTTTAGGGCCGTTTTTGGGGCCCTAAACAATGTTTTCTTGTCTTTTCATAGTCAAACTATAAACATAGTCAAATTTTGATGGAATAAAGTGTATTTCTCGAAAATTCCTTTCCAACAGACTATCATACGCCTAAAACTAAGTTTGTATGCAAAAGTTACAACCCCGAGAAGTTGAGGTACCAACTTACCCATCGGGGCCCACACAACTTTTGGGGTTTCATATCCTAGGGTTAGGTTTTTGGATGTCTAGGGTTTTATCATTCGTGAGTAATGTTAAAAAGGACTCTGGAGCCTCATTGTAATCATTCTACTCAGATAGATGCATGTAGCAGCCACATCTCTTCTCATAGATAACTACCACCATTCGAGAAAGTTGTTTCAGTTATGGAATTTTATAGTTTCATCCTATTTTATTTATTCAATAGAAGTTATTGTTCACGTGATATTTGTTGTTGGTATTTGTATCTCTGTGTTATGGTATTCAATCTGTTATTCATTTATTTACACTCATAAATCTGGATCATGCATCTTGGTCTTTTTTGGGTTGTTATATCCCTTGAAATTTCAAAATTAACAAGTTACTTAAAACCGTAGTTTTATTCTATGTTTTATCCCTAAAAATCACTCGTTTAAAATCTATTTGAGTGGCTAAGGTTTATCGTTGTTATAACTTGTTTATTGTTGTAATTTTTGTAGATTTTAACCTTTTTAACCTTGTACAATATTTTACTGCAAACAAATTTTCAATAAAATAACATAAAACATACAATGGAAAATACACACATTACACAGATATTTTTCCCCTGGAAACCCAAACTGAGAAAACCAACATATTCTATATTCATTCACATCATACATTGTTTATAATACACTATACATATAGGAGACAATGACATCCAAAGCCCTAATCCAATGACCTGGATTAGTTAACAACTCTAATTCCTTAACCGGAAATAGAAAACCATTGGGGAAAATCATGTGTCAAAAAACCTCCCATAAATGGACATGAAAAACTGAGGACCGCTGAAACATGGACACGAAAACCGAGGGAAATTTTTTTTCGGGGACTCCGCCCCTCTACAACCTCGAGGGGGGGCTTTGAGCCCCCCCCCCCCCCCCCCTCCCACCCCCTTGCACGCCTGGCGCAACGTAGACACTATTTCTAGTCATGCAAATAATATAACACATATCCAAAACATTTATCTATATTTTATACAAGTTTTACAACAAAATTGATTAATTTTTAGATTTGTAGTGTTTAGGGATCCTTTTGCATTGAATAATAACTTGATAAACCCCCCAAACTCAGCCTTAAAGCACATGAAACCCAAATCTAGAATTTACTTTGAATAACCACCTAGTCCATAATTTTCTTGATATATTTAGTTGGTGGTAAATTTGATAGCTATATAGGAGACATTAAACGTGATTGTCTCTTTCCTTAGGAACCCTAGAATATACTAAGGAAGCCTCACTCGTGTTGGATTTGTCCTTCACTAAAATGAGAGAAGTCATTTCCCAGGTGACATTGTTAACACTTCTAATGCTCCACTCATTTTGTCCCTTGTAAAGAATTTTCAATAGGGTGAAAGATTGTGTGATACCAAGTACAATTTTGTATTTGGATATATAATTTTATGTTGGTATTTAATTGGGCTCTTATACTGGAGATGTTGAGCTAAGACTAGGTAATCTTATAATCTAGTTTTTATAACTAGTAATATGGGTGGTTTATTTAGGCTTTATGTTAGCAAATTTGGAAGCTAACTTGTTGTTGTAGCTGAAATGATAATGCTTCATTAAGGATGGAATTCATAATGGAATCTATGCTACTTAAGTAAATGAAAAATAAAATTCTAAAGTTCTTTGGAAAAGTGGTTCCTTTAATTGGTTATGCCTAGGTTGTCTTAATTTGCAGAATGCCCAAAGGGTAACTATAGTCTTTCTTTTGGGAATTGCACTATTTTCCTCCATTTGAAAATTTTATAGTTTTCCATAATTTATTTCTAATATTGATTCTACTTGGGAAATGGTTTGTAGAGCTAGAATCTGAGTTATCTATAGGTTGTAATTTTTATTGAGAAATTATTAGGAAGAAATTATGAGTTTATTATTAAATTTTATTTGGAAATTTGTGAGCTTCATGGTGATTGTGACTTGTAGTGGGTACAGATGTGGGCACCCATGGATGGTAATTAGGGAGGTCATGGGTGGACCACAACTATTAGTACAATAACCCAGGGCAAAACTTGTAGGTGACAAAAAAATTTGGAAAATAGAAAAACAATTAATTTCTTGAGCTCATTTGTGTTACTTCTAGGTTTCATTTGCATGGGATATATATAGTGTTTAGGAGGAAACCATATCCATATCCATATCCATATACATATACATATACATATACATATATATAATGTGTATGTGATTGAGTGATTCAATTATTCCAAGTGATGATTATAATGATGCAAGACCCTATCATTTATATAAGTAGAATTAAGAGTCACGACTCCTTACAAGGGTTGACTTGTTACAATAGACTACAATAGTTTATTAATTTAGATTATTTTCCTGCATTTAACCTTTATCTTAATTTGGGTATATTACAAGTGATCTCCCAATGCTTCATCCTCAAAGCATTCATAAAGATGATAGCATTGACATTGAATTCTTCATTTTCCTAGGTAGCTTCATCTTCAAGGTAGGTTCCTCCACTTGATAAGGTACTTGTTGGCATGTCTTGAATGAAGGACTTGGGTTCTGAATTTTTCAATATTGATATATATTTATGTTTTAATTTATTTTATTTATAGAAATGAGGTTTCACTATGATATTTCAAATGGTTGATTTTGTTTTCTTTATTTGATATGAACTTCTCAAAAAAAAATTGGGGATCCTTCTACCCTTGTAAATCTTGGTCACATTTTAATTTCAACATCTTGTCAAATCGATGCTTGGTCCTTCTGTTGTGTGTCACAAATCTTCTTCCTCGATGCTCATATCTATTTTTTGAATTCTTTGGTCTTGTTAACCTATTCTTCAAATATCCATTGTAAGATATAAACTTTGTATTGAAGGTATTCATGTAGCTTCCTTTGTTTGGAATATATAATGCATGTGTTACTTGTCTTACTCACTTCGATATTTATGAAAGACCATAAAACTTGGCCACAATTTAATATTCTTGTATTTATTTTTTTAAGTTTTGTTTGTATCATTGGATTCATATGAACATTCAATATCCTAAATTTCCACATATTTTAGCATAAAAATTTACTACTTTCAAAACAAGCAAGTGATTCCACATGGTCATTTCATTTGTATTTATCTCAATATGCATGCAAGGATAAAAAGGAGCCTATGAAGCAAAGATTGTAGTATTCAAATCATGACATACATTATCATTGTAATACCATGACTCCCTACATACTTGAATATTCACCATCATTTGCCATTTTTTTTTATAGTTGATGCGTTGCACCCAATCCTTGGTCATTTCATTTGTATTTGTCTCAACATGCATGCAAGGATAAAAAAGAGCCTATGAAGAAAAATGTGTATTCTTCAAATCATGACATGCATTATCATTGTAATACCATGACTCCCTACATATTTGAATAGTCATATCCTATGCCATTTTTTTACAGTTGATGCCTTGCACGCAATCCCTCGTATGATGATCCTTACGCATCTCATGTATGATGATTCTTACAGTAGATTGCATAATTCCTTGTCACTAACCCCTTTCTTGGATATGCTCATTTTTATCTTCTTTTTAGAACTTTTTTCCCTAGATGTTTCTTCAAGTAATTCACATGAATCATTAGTTGGACTGCTAGTTATATATCTTTTATAATTTTTGTCCCTTTTATGTTGACCAATATAACCCTCTTCTCAATCCTCCAAACCATCTAAATTAATGATGTCATGCCTTGAAGTTTAATCATTAGCACCAATGACTTTAGGTCGGGATTTGACGATCATTGGAGAAGACACATAACCCTGCAACAACTCAGCTTGAAACTTTCATTTCTACTGATACAAGAAAATTCCCTTAATTCACTTATTTTCACAAACACGGTCGAATTATCATCAGTAACATCTTGTCTTAAATTACCTAGTTCACCTTCTATTCTTCACTCTACAACTTGTAATATTTCATCATTGTCCAATGAATCTAGCTAATTCAACAATGAATCTACCTAATTCTTTGTGTTATCATATATGTGCATCTAGTATCTTTGATGCAAAGAATTTATTTTTGTTACCTTCCTTAATTTTTGATCCGGATTATTTTCGACACGAAATAAGAGAAGAGATATAATAAAGAAATGTACATAGATATATCATATATCCAATAATATAATAGATATTTATCAAAGATATAACCAAAAACACAGAGGTAAAGTAATACACAATTTATATTAATGAGCGAAATGTACAAAACTGTAGAAATACAGAGTGAAAGACTCGCTAGAATGGTGGCAACTTATCTTTGAGAAGAGATATGACAACCACTCACATTCACAAGAAGATGATTATTACAATGAGTCTCCAAAGGCCTTTTTAACATAAATAAAATCCAAAACCCTAACCCTGGAAAATGAAAATCCAACAGTTTTGTGGACCCCATTTTGGGTAGTTTGGTGTATCAACTTCTCAGGGACGTAACTTTGGCATAAAATCTCTTTTTGGGGAACACGATATATTGTTGGAAAGGTATCGAAGAGGAGATTCATTTTGGTGGCTCAATCAAAGTCTTTTTTTTATCATTGAGGTTCCCGATCGCGAAAAAAATTCATTTAGGACCTTAAAATGGCCCCATAAGTTTAGGAACTGAAAAACTACTAAAAATCGTAAATTTCCAGAAGACTGTTTTGAGCCACTTGGAATAGGTGGGTGGCCACCGATATCCACATGGATCAATCCTCCCTCCTTAGGAAGAAATGGTCTCCATTTCATTGAGTTCCCAGGGGAGAGGGGGAAGCATTTGTTGAATCTAAACCTTGGTGAACTACTTGCCTTGTTGGAGAAGTTACAATGCTTGGCTTGTTGAAGGTTGTTGAGAACCTGATGTTGGAAGGGTTGTACCTTTTTAACTAGTCTGGATATATGAGATGACTGTGTGTAGAAGGAATCTTTGCGCTTTTCTTCAATCTTATCGACCTGCTTCTACTGGATAGAAGGTGCTTGGACTTAGGCTAGAGTGGTTGCAATGTCCTTCTGTTCACCTTTTGAATAGATTGTGAAGAAGCTGAATTTTGTAGTATAAGATACTATCTTGCGGCACTGTTTAGGTGGGACAGTAGTTGGAACTACCTTTGGTATCCTATAGAGATGACCCCCCAGAGTAACAATGACACTACAGAGTCGAGATTCATAAATAGCATGGCGCTTCCACATATATGGCTGGCCCAAAAGAACATCATAGACATCTAGAGGGGAAACATCACATAATATCTCATCCTTGAAGGGTTGGATTCCATATTTCAATTGACACTACTGGCTGACATAGAGATATCGTCCCTAGTAAAGCCACTCGATGTTGTATGGTTGTGGGTGTGGTGTTTTCAATAATCCCAACTGTTTGATGACCTCTACTAAGATGAGGCTTGTATGGCTTCTGCTATCAACAATGAAATGAAACAGGGTCCCCTTCACCCACATTTGCGAATGGAAGAGGTGCTCCCCCTCTTCAAGATTTTTTGGTTCTTCTGGTTGAATTGTTGGGGTCACAATAGTAGCAATGGGGTCCGCGTTGATGATATGTATTCTCCCATTATTTTCTGAAACAGATTCTGAATCTAGGTTCAGATCTTTTTCTTTGATTTGGGTCACCAATGACTATTTTGAGCGACATTCATCGGTGTTGTTCTAGGAGCTTTTGTGGAAATCACACCACTTTCTAGTGTCCTTCTTCTTCTTTCTGTGACCCTTATTTTCCTGTGGCTTAGACTAGTTTTCAAGAGGCTATTTGTTAGGGTTGTCTTCATCATACTTTGATTGTTGCGTATTTTTAGAACCAAAAATCCATTTGTTCTAGTGCCTAAATTTCTGTTTGATTTTGACTACATATAGATAGGCATCTCCAAATGATGGGATGTCCAAAAACTCCATTTCAGTTTGGATGTATCTATGTAGAGCCCCACAGTATTTCAGAACCAAATGTTGCTCATAATATTTGATACCCAACTTGGTGCGCAAGGTATGGAAGGTATTGGTGAACTCCGACACTGCTTGGCCCCTCTCTTAATGCAACGTGGTCCATCTCATGTATTGGTTGTCATAGTTAGCAATAGGGTAATATTTTTCCTTGACCACATCCACAAAAAAATCCCAAGTGGGCTCAACCCCATATATTCTAGACTCCACTGTGGAACTTCTCTCCCAATAAGTTTCCCACTAATGTTTGACATGGGAGAGAACCTTAAGGAGTGTGAAGCTGATATTTTCCCTGTTAGAAAAATTGTGAATAGAGAAATAACCTTCTAGCATATTTAAGCATTTTTCTAGGGCATCTACATCTATCTGACCTTCAAATACGAGAATATCAAAATTAACCTATACCTTGAAAGGAGAGGTGCCTCCAAAATGGTTTCTTGATGAAGACGTGTCTGTTGTTATTGGCAGGCGTTGAAGGATGTTAGAAAAAATCTCCATCATTTTGCCTCTCTGTCGTGTGAGAGCTTTCTCAAGCAATAGATTAATAGAATCTTTTGTTTCATCATTTTTATTTTCTTCTGTCATGGAGGGTTTCTTGGGCATGAAAGAGAAATTTTCCTCAAGAGAGACAAGCGTGAGACCCAAATTTCTATACTCATGCCTCATCAGGGACATGCACTGAAAAACGATTAAGAGCAACCTGCTCTGATACCACTGATCTAGATTATTTTCGACACGAAATGAGAGTGGAGATATAATAAAGAAATATACAGAGATGTATCAGATATCCAATAATATAACATATATTTATCAGATTTATAACCATAAACACAGAGGTACAATAATACACAATTTCTATTAATGAATGAAATGTACAAAACTGTAGAAATACATAGTGAAAGACTCGCTAGAATGGTGACAACTTATCTCTGAGAAGAGATGTGATGACCACTCAAATTCACAAGAAGATGATTATTACAATGAGTTTCCAAAGGAATTTTTAACATAAAGAAAATCCAAAACCCTAACCCTGGAAGATGAAAATCCACCAATTTTGTGGACCCCATTTTGGGTAGTTTGGTGTATCAACTTCTCGGGGGCATAACTTTGGAATACGATCTCCATTTGGGGCACACGATATCTCCTTGGAAAGGTATCGATGAGGAGATTCATTTTGGGGGATCAATCAAAGCCTGTGACTATTAATGAGGTGCCCTATCACAAAAAAACTTCATTTAGTCCCTCAAAATGGCCCTAGAAGTTTAGGAACAAAAAAACTACTAAAAATCATAAATTTTCAGAAAACTGTTTTGAGCCAGTTGGAATAGGTGGGTGGCCACTTATATCCACCTGGATCAAGTTTGTCATCTTAGCAATATGTATTTTTGTAACTTCTTCTACACATTCATTTTATTTACCATTGTTAGGAGAAATATATGTCGTTATAATAATGTTGTAGTACTTGCCCAACCATTTAATTGTCAACCCGGAGTACGTAAATTGACGAAGCACGTGCACTGTTTGTGCAGGACTGAAGTAGAACTAATCTAATATAATCTATGTTGTTGAAATCAAACTAATCTAAGAAAGCATCGAAACACTAACTAGGAAAGCATGAAATTGCATAAGGGAAATACAACATGTGAAGAGTTAACAACAATGACATATGTGAGCTCACACAATAAGACGATGTTGAATTACATTACAAGAATCAAATCAATCTCAAATCATATTACAATAGTCAAATGACAAAACATGAAAGAATAACAAAGCTAAGAATCCCCTTTTCCTAATTACCATCACATCCTAATTGAATTCTAATTCCTGATTCCTCATTGAAATATTATGAAGAGAGAGCACTCTCTTTTATACATGAGAACCTTGAAGATAAGATAACCATCTCATTATTACAGATCCACTATTCTCTCAACCACTCTCAACT
>JZKD02S2240902.1:59214-72250 GCA_000966675.3 Picea glauca
TCACTTTTAATACTAAAATGAATAAAGTGGAAAATAATAATGTGAAACCCAAATGTATTTATGAAAATGATATGACGAAGGTTTAATTGGGTGATGAAATGTAAGGAATAGTGAAAGGAAAGGTGGATGACAATACGACATTTCTGAGTCCCAACAACCATCACCATCATCATCTTTGTCTTCCTTGGCATCTTTATGACCCATAATGAAACTATTAAAAGTGAATTTGAACATCTCTATACTGTTGATGGTGATATTGCCACATTCAATTCCATGGATCTTGTTTCCAATTCCACAAACAAAAACCCATGAACTAAATTCATAATCCATTCCTATGGTGTTTTCAAGGTTTTCTTTTGGAACTACATGAAAAATAGATTATGCACTTCCACCATCATGAATTCCACAGTGGTATCATCATTGTATGTAGTCCATCCATCTTTTTCCAACTTACATGCATAGTTTATTACAAAAGTATAGAAAATAGGAAATATCTGTCAGTGTGTATGAAATCTAACATAATTATATTTAATTTTCCCAATATCCATTATGGTTAGAAGTGGAAGAATAGTCTTCCCATCTAGTGTTGATGGAATGTTAAGAAAAGTACGCTGGAAACGTCTTGTCTTTGTGGAGATTTAATTTTCCTTGTCATAAAAAGAGTTGTTTACATTGAGCCTTGATCTTACGAAGATGATGGTGCATATGAATTTTGATAAATCTAAGGCACTTCATGCAATCTTTAGGATCTGGGTGATTACTAGTCACTCAAAAGGAATCAGAAATTACTAGTCTCCAAATATAACCTCCCCATTTCTGAAACCATGTGATAGGAGTGTCTGAGCATTCAAGTAATTGTTGCATTTCCCTTTCTGATTCTTTTACAAAATTCTCGATCTTGAATATTTCATGTTATTCATAGGACCAATACTCGTCGATTTATTACTAACAGTTAGTGATAATTTAAATTTTTTGTACTTGTCAATGTATGGCCCCAGATTATGCTATTTTTAGTAGCTTTATTTTTAAGTGACATTAAAATCAATTCAGAGTCAGGTGTTCATTCACAACATTTGGAAAAATACACTTCTTATATAAACTAACAGTGGTATTCAAAATGTTGCAAAGTGCTAAGCCTACTAACGAGAAAAGTGTTGAAATAAACATAATCTTGAGCATGGACAATATCATTGTAGTCCTATGTAGTAATTTAGCTTAAGATTTGAGAATAATTTAGTTTGATTTAATTTCCATTCGTCTAAAATAAGATAATGTTTAGATATGAATTCATATACATAAAAGAAGTCAAAATAATACAAATTTGAAAATTCCATACAACTTAGGATTAGGTTAGTTGATTGTTTCATCTCTAATTTAAGAAGACATTATGTAAATTAATGAAAATGAAGGAATGAGAGGATAAAATTTGACAACTTCATCTACATTACATTGCATGCCAATTCGCTAAAATACATGTTGTATTGGGTTGTCACATATTATACTATAGTATTTCATACACAAATGATTTTGGTAGTTATGAATCCAATAGTATTATACTATAGTATCACATACACTAATGATCTTGGTAGTTAAGAATCCAATAGTTTGTAGCCACTTTTTGGATGTATTGCAAACTCAGATTCTTATTATCAAAACATGGTGATTAACATGAATTTCTATAGGTTATGAGAAGATGCATCATTTTTTTTAAGTATACTAGGGTTTCCATTTTCATCCTCTCCATTGAATGCTTCTGGTGCTCTAGTTCAATCAAAATTGTATTAGAAACAAAAAAAAACCATCATCAATTTGATCTTCCCCTCAAGTTCATCATGAAAGCTCAATTGAGAAAAAATAACTGACACCATTGAGAGTAGCGTGAAGGTGACCTAATATACATAATCAAGGCTCCTAAATGCACATTGCTTATTTGAAAGTGACCCTAGCATTAAGGAATAAAATTTCAATGGTTTTTTCTTTCATTTGTATACATACAAATAACCTCTATTGCAATCCTGTATGGAATCAACATATTTATAAATTATTAAGATGGAAAACATTATATGTTTACTAATGGTATAGACTTATTGTAACTCTAAGAACATGAAGAATATAAATGATTAAGCGAGTGAAGGTTGTAAATCTTGCAATTCTCTCCATTTTTTTCATCCCTAAGTGATCAAGTGCTTGGGAAATTGTTCTAAATTTCTCCACATTAGAGGTATATTAGTCTAATGTACTAATTTGTAGTGGACCATCAAATTGAATAATAAATGAAAAAATTTAAATGAGACCCACAAAATTGAATAATAAACAAAAATTTAAATGAAACCCACAAATGGTATCAGGCTCACTTGTAGAATTAGCAAAACCCCACCATTCTTTTACCTAAAATATGCCAAAACCAAAGAATGTAACTTCTAATTTGTGCATGAAAACCTCAAATTTGCAAATGTTAACCATAGCTCACAAATTAAACCCTTTATAGATAAGGACATTTGGTGACTCACCTTCATCTCAAGGAGTTCCATCTGGTAATGAAATGATAAAATAAAATATGGGAATAAAAACCCATGTAATCCTTGACAATCTACCCACAAACCACATAAAAACAAACCCATATATTTGCACAAGATAGAGTGAGTGTGTCCATCTTATGAGACATTGAAGATAGGGTTTGGGGATTATTGGTTAATAGAGGTCTTGACTATAGGAAAACACACAAAATTTGTAAGGATTGGTCGAAGTGAAAAGGGGCATCTACCAGGGAAAAATTGCAATGCATTAAATGTAAGTGGAAAAAAATGCCAAACCAAGCTTTTGCAATTCAATCACATAAAGATAACAATAATAATAATAATGATTTTTAGTGGAGACACTAAATCCCGAGTCTCTAAGAATACCTTCTTCTTATGCTTGGATAGAATGATATTAATTTTAGGAGGTGTTAGGATCTTGGAAGCCACAAATATATTATTGCAAAATGAAGCCACCAATCTTCTTGGTATTTTGATATGCTAGGACAACTATGTTTCCTAAGATTTGTTGGAAATTAAATTCAAAGTGTACTACAATGCATGGTGTATCTAAACAAGAAATACAGTATAAAAAGAACCCTTCACTTCCATTTCTATTAACTATGTTGTTGGGTTGCAATTTTTTATTGATTCTAAAAAGGGGAATTCAAATTATTAGCCTACAATTTGATTTTGACTCTATGCTTGCTTGGATCCAAATTTGACCATCACAATAGTTTGGGCATCATTTAAATATTCACAAGTCTCACAAATTCTCAATGGAGGAAATTGTGACCCAATATGACAACATAACCAAAGCCTTTTCTAATTAAGTTCATTTAAGAAACACTGTAGAAAAAGTCATGGTTTGCTTAAAATTGCCTATGTTAATGCAAGATGGGGAAATTAAAGTGATTGTTGTAACATAAATATAATTTCAAAATTTAGTGAAACAATTTTTTAACAAATGCACCCTTGTTTTTTCATTCTCTAAGCATGAGATTGTGCCCAACTTCAATGTGTTTTATTGTTTAAGGCAATGTCTATTCATAGTAGTGTTGGTGGTTCATCTCATCAAAGCTACATCAAGATGAGGAAGAGGGTGAGGGAATGATTTATTTTTTCCAAACCTTTGACTAATTCCCTAAAACATAACCACAAACAACCCTATGCATGCCTACATAATCGAACATAGAAAACAATACAAGTTTCTGATGTTAGAATTATGCCTTCAGAAAAATAAAATACTACGTTTTGGAATCAACTAGTTACAAGACGTGAGTCTCCTCCTCCACTCTCCTATGATCTCTTGTTGCATTCTCATTAATGCAGTAATCTAAGACAAGGTAAATTCAATGAACCCTATAAAGGGTTCACAAACAACAAAGACACTAGGATCATGAAGATGAAGAGGTGGTCCATAGGTTTCATGCTAGGTGGCAAGGGTTTTTCATTCTATACTAACGGTAAAGGATAAATAGTATCAATGAAAAAAAACCAAGTGTTTTCTCTCCCTTAGAAGACACCTTCAAAATAAAAGAATTTAACACATTAAGAAATCATATCCCCTCTATGCATAATATTTCATTGTTCATAAAGTTATATGAAGTATATAACATCAACATTATTTATTTTATTATCTTACAATTACTATACCCATGCGTTTGTATTCATTTCTATATGACTTTATGTACCCTCTACATCTTGATCACCCTTTCTATTTTCTCACTTAAGAGATTCATATTGTTCATTCTAGCAAGTCACTACTCTATTTGGGAGAAGTTCACCAGAAGAATTGTTTTTCTTGACTCTCATTCTTCCATTTTGTTCTCACACAAGACTTGTCATATCGACAATCTTTCCAAGGTGCACTCTCCCATTTTATGAAGATTCATAGTGTTCATTCCACAACTCACTACTTTATTTTATCATGAGGTGTAAATGGGAGAAGTTCACCTGAAGAATCATTTTTCTTAGCTCCCATTCTTCCATTTTCTTCCCACATAAGACTTGTCATATCAAAAATATTTCCAAGGTGTGCTCTCCCACTTTATGAAGTTCTTATTAATGAAATCATCACATGGAAAATCATGGAAGGTCTACATTTTATAGAAGGAATTTCATGGATCCTATGCATCAAATGGACAAATGAAAGTTTAATAGAAAATGTTATCCAAACATAAAAGTGGTAAATTCCTTATTTGAGGCTACTAATCCATGTCATGGGATGGATGAATGTGGAATTTTGATCTCATGTGTGAGACATATTGTTCAAATCTCCTACAACATCGATCCTTAACCTCCAACCACACTTGCCATTGAAATTTTCTACAAAAAGGAAAGGGAAGGAATTGAGATTTTTTTGCATTGTATTGAAACCATCATTGAATCCTCCAATCCTAGTCTTTGGTAGTGTACCACCAGGAAGGACACCAACCTTCCTTAGAAAACCAACAGAAGAGAATCAATAGTTAGTAGCAAGCAAGGTGCTAAAGGGAATAATTACTATGTTAGTTTTCTTATCGATGTCAGCATTAGTCACTCATATAATTATCATAAAGCCTTCACCAATATAGTAAGCAAGGCTATGTATAAATAAATTGTTAGTCATTTTGTGATAGTTCATTTTTACGTGAAACTACTCTTGCCAGTCTGAATGTACAGAGATTCGCAGAAAATAAAAGCATCAACTACCTTTGTAAGAAGTCGCCCTGCATTATTAAAGGGGATGTTTTCTCTCTAATACATTTGATGAATTTTTTCTGAATTTTTTCTTCTATTCTCTGCGCTTTCATTTTTGTTGTGTGTGAGTGAGTAATTTTTTTTTTCACCAAGTGACTGGTGCACCCTCTCTATTCATCGCTTGTAATCATGTTGGCATGCACTTTTATGAAGTGTGCATTGAGTGAACACAGTGCGTCCTATTGGTGAGTGAGTTCGTTGGTCTTTCAGAAGTGAGCCCTCTAGGAGATGAGTGTGCCCTCTCCTTATACAATCTCATAGTATATCAATTGGTATCAGAGAAGTTTCCTTGGGGAAGTTTCCACACACAGGGAAGAAGGAGAATATGGAGAAAACATCCACGAAATTCACAATTTTTTTGTGTGTTCTTTAGCTAATTACTCCACGCTCTTTCTGAGAGTGTCCTTGTCTCCTTTCTCATGGTTTTTATATGCCTCTACATTGGTGCAACATTTGCACCCTTCTGAGGGTTCCTCATGAACCCTCTTGAGGCCCCCCTTTGGTAGCTCACACCTCTTCTTTCAAAAGGATATGCTCCCTTTGTTTCATGCTTGCAGACCATGCTTCCCCGAAGAGAAGTCTCTAGTGAGGATTTCAGTGCAGGATCTCCATGAATTACTTCAACTCCAATAGCGTCGGACTTCAGCGACCATGCAACTGGACACGCGCTTTCAGTTACCAAAGTTCGTTGGACAAATGAATGGTGAGATGGTCGATTCCTGGATGCGTAGCCTCTCCAAATACTTTAAGACTTCCCCCCAGATGGAAGAATCCACTAAACTACAGATCGTCAACCTGCAACTCAAAGGGATAGTGTAAACTTGGTGGGACACTAAATTGGAATAGTCTGAATTGGTCATTTATCTCGGTACACCACATTCTCCAACAACTTGAAGTATTAATTCTTGGGACATGTTCTTTCACACCTTTCGGGAACGCTTCTACCCCTAGGATATCTCCATATATTCTCTCCAAGTGGTTGTAGCTCTGCTAACTTTCCACTCAGTCAGTAGAAGGATACATTGACGTCTTCTACAAGTTGTGCATCCAGCTCCATATCAATGATCCGGAAGAGGTGTTAATCATTAAATTTAATTATGCTCTCTTGTTACTTCTCTGTCATGAAGTATATCTTTTGGATAGATCCTCTCTAGATAGGGAATTCTTATGGGATTTGGTCGTAGAACGAAATGTGTCTCCTCAAATCCGCTGTCGTACAAATAGAACCCCAATTACTACCCCAGCCCCTTCTCATCCTCTACCTTACCCATATTCTTCATTGGCACCCAAAAACACGGTCTGGTGTACTTTTCACAAGACCAAATCCCACAACTCTGTTGATTGTCAAGCCCTTAAAATTATCCACACAAATAAGACCTTGATTGCATAGGTCAACCCCACTAAATTTATCGAAAAACCAGAAACCATTTCTCTCACCAACCCCATAGAAGTTGACCCTTCCCTTGTTTTCATGACTACACTAGAACCAGGTCACACCAATGTTCCCCTCTTTACACACAACTTCCAAATTAAACATGAACTCACAACTCTCATTTTGGAAAATGGTAGCCAAAATAATCTAGTCTCCCAAGACTTTGTCCAACATCTACAACTTCCCACCACCCCACCACCCCACACCCCAATCTTTATCAACTTGGATGGGTAAAAAAGAGAGGACTTCGCATCACTGTCGCCCGGTGCTATGCCGTAACTTTTTCCATTGGCCCCTTTCGTGACACCATGGTATGTGATGTATCACCTTTAGATTGTGATGACCTCCTCCTGATTCCTCCTTACCAGCAAGACCAAAAAATTAGTGTATCACACCAAGTCCCATCAGTACCACCTTAAACAGGATGGACACACATATGTGCTTACTTCAATGCCTCCCACTTCATAAATGCCATGTCTTGAGACCGCAAACACTCACCATATTATCAAAAATAAAGATGTCTCTATGTGTTTGGTACACCCTCTTAAACCAGATAACCTCACTAATCTAACTCCTCCTGTCATGCTCCCACTTCTCCATGAATTTGCAGATGTGTTTCACCCACCCACAAGGCTACCACCCTCCTGGGACATTGCCCATTCCATCGATATCATTCTTGTCACATTGTTTCCCAATTCACCATCCTATTGCCTAAATCGCAAGGAAGCCACAAAAATCAAACTCCAAATTGGCCAACTCCTCGAATCAAGACACATTCAACCTTCCTCTTCCCCTTGTGCCTCTCCAGTCTTAATTATTCCCAAGAAGGACACTATTGAATGGAATCTAGTTACCAATTACCATGCCATGAACAAAGCCACCACTAAAAACTCATATCCCTTACCTTGGATTGAGGATCTGCTCGACCATCTGCAAGGGGCCTCCATATTGACCAAAATGGATTTGAATTTTGTCTATCATCAAGTGCACATGCAACCAATTGATATATGGAATATAAGATTCAAGACCAATTTTGGTCTTTATGAGTGGTTGGTCATGCCCTTCGGCCTGACCAATGCACTGGCTACTTTCATGTGGCTCATCAATGACATCTTCCAGCCACATCTGGGTAAGTTTGTTGTTATTTATCTTGACAATATTTTGGTTTTCAACAGGTCTTGGGATGAACATCTTCAACATGCTCACACAGTCTTGGAATTATTGTGACAACATCATCTTCAGGTGAAAGAAAATAAATCTTACTTTGCCCAAAATTCAGTGAAATATTTAGGATTCATTGTGGACCATACAGGGGTACGCTTGGATCCCTCTTGGGTGCAAGCTCTTGCTCACTAGCCAGTGCCAACGTCTGCGCATATTCTAAAACTTTTTATGGGAGGCATCAATTTTTACAAAAAAATTGTCTCCCATTTCTCCTAGTTGGCTCATTTGTTGCATCAATTAACAAATAAAGAGAAGTTTGTATGGTCTGTAGATGCCCAAAGTCACTTTGAAAAGTTGAAACAAGCCTTATGTGCTACTCTAGTCCTCTGCTTGCCAGACTTGGTCCAACCTTTTGAAATTGAGACGAATGCTTCTCAATTTGTAATTGGCGCAGTACTTAAACAAGGAGGTCACTTGGTGGCATACCAATTTGAGACACTTTATGCCACAAATATCAACTACAATAAATATGACAAAGAATTCTATATTTGGTACAGGCGTTGAAACGATGGTGCCATTATATTCTGGGTAAAGAAACAATTATGCACACCGACCATCACTCACTCATCTTCATCAACTCACAGAGTAAAATGCAGGAACAAAGACATCTGAAGTGGGAAAAATACATACAACAATTTCATCTAGTTATTACATACAAGAAGGGAGTCACTAACAATATGGAAGACTTGTTAAGACGATCACCAACACAAGTCATGAATATCTTAGCAGTCATATGTGTGGAATATGATAGCTGGAAAGACATGTATGACGCATATACATATTTTAAATATATATGAGCAGTGTTACAACAACCTAAAACCATCAATCAGACATTATTTCTCAATTATACCATCAAAGAGGGGTGGATATGTCACCTCAATCAACTTTTCACTCCAAAATCATAGGACCGTTTGATTCTCATCAGAGAAGTGCATGCTTCCTCCTGCGGTGGCCACTTCAGGAATGCCAAAATGCTTCTCCACCTCTAGTTCCACTTCTATTGGCTAGCCATGTCCATACATACAAAACGATCCATTCACACTTGTGCTCTTTGTTCGTAAAGTAAACCTTCTAATCAGCGCAAGCATGGCCTCTATCAACCTTTATCGATTCCCTTCCGCCCATGGGAATCTATTTCTATGTAATTTTTTAGTGTCCTTATGACAACTTTGTGAAAGCATGGTGCCATTTAGGTCATTGTCTTTCATTTCTCCAAGATGGAGATCTTTATCCCTTGCCATAAGACAACTTGTGCCCCCCAAACTATTGATTTTTTCTTTTGTCATATTTGGCCACACTTTAGACTACCTAGCAACATCATTTCTAATCGAGACTCTCATTTCCTTAGCTCCTTTTGGCGTACTCTTTGGTATTTACTAGGATGTAAACTTCATTTTTCCACGGCTTTCCATCCACAGATAGATGGCGAAATAGAGGTGGTAAATCGTACCTTGGTCCATGCTCTGCACAACTACTTTATCAAGAATAAATAGTGGGATTCTTATCTCCACATCTTGTAGCATAGCTACAATAGAGCCATGCATTATTCCACGAGCTTCTCGCCATTTGAGATTTTCTTTGGCTTTGAGCCACTTGCCCATATAGATATTCCTATTAGTTTGTCTCCCTCAGGATCAATGCATCAACAACGAGAACAACAGGATTCCCATCACTTCATTCTAAATTTATCGCAACGACACACACAAGTTGCAGTTTCCTTGCAAGTTTCACAAGATCGTTCCAAGAAATGCCATGAAAAACATCACACTCCTTTAACATTCCAACTAGGGGACAGAGTGTGGATGCAAATGGATAAGTAACGCTTCAAAGGAAATCATCACAAAATTGTATCCATTGTGGTATGGACCATACACAGTATTGGATCGCAATGGAGATAATGTGTATCGGTTAGAACTTCCAGCACATTTGGGCATCCATGACATTCTAAATGTCAATAATTTAAAATTGTTTGAGCTGCCAATTCTTGAAGACACAGTAATCGTCCAGCATCCAATGGACAATATTCTTGATTTTCAACCTTCGTTGTTGCATGATCAGATTCTAGATCTAAAAACAAGGACCACCCATCAACAACAACATGTTTCCTATCTAGTCGGCCGACAAGGACAAACTCCAACATAGGTCAAATGGATGACAACAGAGACAGTGCAATGATGATTTCCTGAGTTGCTAGAGAAAGCAGGGACACTTTCGGTCATAAACATGGAGGAATTGGACCACTAGGAATGATGCCAACCTTCCGTAGACAACCAACAAAAGAGGATCAATAATCAGTAGAAAGCAATGCGATGGATGCTAAAGGGAATAATTACTATGTTAGTTTTCTGATCTATGTCAGCGTCAATCAGTCCTATAATTGTAATAAAGCATTCGCTAGTATAGTAAGCAAGTCTATGTCTAAATAAATTGTTAGTTAGTTCATTGCTACGAGAAACTACTCTCGCCAATCAAAATGCGTAGAGAGTCGCAGAAAATAAAAGCAACAACTACCTTTGTAAGAAGTCTCCCTACATTATTAAAGAGATTGTTTTCTCTCTAATACATTTGATGAAGTTTTTCCAAATATTTTCATCTCTTCTCTACGTTTGTGTTTTTGTTGTGTGTGAATGAGTAAGTTTTTTACACACCAAGTGACTGGTGTGCCCTCTCTATTCATCGCTTGTAAGCATGATGGCATGTGTTTTTTTATGAAGTGTGCATTGAGTGAGGACAGTGCGCCCTCTTGGTGAGTGAGTTCATGGGTCTTTCTGAAGGGCACCCTCCAGGAGATGAGTGCACTCTCTCCTTATATAATCTCGTAGAAGATTAGGTAGACTCATTTCCACTAGGCCATATGTTTAGTTGGGATTTCTTTGTATCTTCTACGAAAACTTAACAACGATCATTATTAGTGATGATGATAGAACTAATGGGTCCTTCCAGTTAAACACCACTCTCTTTAAGTTTTTGAAATGAATACATCTTGGATGGATAAATTTAAGCAATGTTGCATAATGCAATCCATGTTTGGCGAGTTCACGAAGGAGATCATGCATTCTCTGATGGAGGAACATTGGATTTCAATCTTGAAATAAAATAACTATTTAGAGGATATCAATTGTATGGGGTCCTCAACCACGTGGCTATGATACAAGGGTTATCACACCCTTTATCAAAAAAGAGGGAGGATTATATGTTGATTGTCCATATTCTCAGGTATTGAGTCTAAATTGGTTGAGGAGTAGGTCCATGACGAGAACCTATTGGGGGATGGGATAGACAAGTGGAAGACGACAACATACAAGGAGACCTGAACAAATGACGAATGTAATAGGACATATGGTGGTTTACAATAGGGTACCTATAGATAAAGATAATGGGAGATGAACTATCACCTTAAAAAAATACCTTTAGCATAATTAAGATTCGTGAGAGGTTGGAAACAAAAAGTGGCTCTAATACCACTTGGATGAAACCACACATATATAATATATATATATATATATATTTGATTTAATTATTCCTAGTGTTTATTACAATGATGCATAACCCTATCATTTATACCAGTAGAATTAAGAGTCATGAATATTCACAAGGGCCATCTTGCTAGAATAGACTACAATAGTTTATTAATTTAGATTATTTGTGTACATTTAACCTTTAACCTAATTTGAATATATTAGTTAGTTAATCTCATCTTTTGGTTTCAATATTTATGCTTAGAATAGATATGGAAATTGAATTAGAGTTTCGTTTACATAGAGATAACTTATTTATTTATAAACCTGGGAAATGTGCTTGGATGGTGGTAGATGATAACTTTAAGTCTGGGTTGTGATAGATATTATGTGTTTAAAAAAATTATCAACAAAGCAAGTGATATCAATATTGTATGGTAAGTGTTTTAAAAAAGTTCTCAACCAAGAGATTACTATTTTGAGCTCGTTGGCCAAGTGTTTTCTTAAATATTTGAACCAAATCCGTGTAAAAAGAAATAGGGTATATTAGGTACTTTGATTTGGCATGATAATAAATAATATCTTAAATATATAAGGAATGGATAACAATAACCTTGAATCTAATGATTCCATCATTCGTATAGAATGCATGGAATGAATTGGTGTTTATAGGTAAACTAATAAATATGGAGCCATCGTTGGGCTCCCATGAACAAGATTATATGAGTAAAATGTTGAAGGTTATATTAAGTGTTTCTAGTTATACTTTACATATCTTGTTATCATTATTATTTGGAAAATTCTTTGAAAATATATGACTTAATAGTTTGCGTCCCTTATTAATCCCTTCCTCAATGTAATAGGGACTCAATGTAACAGAGACTATTGTAAATGACTTGTCTTAATCTAACTTTTCATCCATCCATACTTTGTTCTCCCAAGCAAAGCAAATGGTTTTAGATAATTTGTTCTCTCAATCAAATAGTTTTTAAATTTATTATTTAGTTATCGAAATTACCATTGATTGGAAAAGTGTTACATGAATATATCTCCTTTTTTTAAATATGATCCACTCTTAATTATAATTATCATGTTAAAATTAATTTAATAGTACTTTTTGAAGTTGTAATATTGTAATGATTCCAAGTAATATGTTTAGTAAATATTGAGGAATGATGTATTCACAATGCTTGTAAATCAATCGTTAATCATAAGTAGACTCCTTGGATGGGTATATTAACTTGATTTAGTTATGTCATTTTTGTTGGA
Source organism: Picea glauca (assembly GCA_000966675.3). Lineage (NCBI taxonomy): Eukaryota > Viridiplantae > Streptophyta > Pinopsida > Pinales > Pinaceae > Picea > Picea glauca. The sequence continues at coordinate 71,856 of JZKD02S2240902.1, forward strand.
AAATTAGTTTTCATTGATGTCAATCCTAGAAGATGTCATGAAGAAAGTTTGGAAGCTTCTATAAGTAATGGGTGTATTTGAAGAAGTCTCCAAAGTGGTCCCCTTATGGCGTAGATTTAAGCATGGCCCTCACTGTTAAGAACCAAACTTCAATATAGCATAGAAAAACCTCAGGAAAAGTACTCAACGCCTTGAAAAAGAGATAATTTCAGATAATAAGCATCTTCGAGGGGGCAACCTCCTTTTAACACACTTAAATGTTCAAGTACAAGATGATTCCAAATGAAAATGTCTCCGTGGTATATATAGGAGACTAGGAGGTATAATTACAAATAATGGCCTAAAGCCGACATAATTAAAATAACATTACTAATCTAAATTACAACTAATGGCCT
>JZKD02S2240902.1:80953-108164 GCA_000966675.3 Picea glauca
ACTGACGACTGTCCCCCCAGGCTGTATTGTTGTTTGTGGTGACCTTAGTGGCCTATCTCTCTAGGTTCTTACCCAAGGTGACTATGGAGGGGAAAGTCTTCACGGTACCTGGAATCGACATTGATCAAACTCACTTGGGCTCCTTGGAGGGTATACCCACGATTATGTGTGGGAGCTTGCACCAGGGCGTAAGTCTGTTAAGAAGGTCGTCAACGTAAATTTTCCACCTTAGCCCCACCCCTTCTCATCTCGTTGTTGTGACGTTGGATTTCATCACCAACTAGTGGCTTCGAAATTAGAAGGTATTGTTTGCTTGGTGATTGCTTCCTAGATTTTATTTGCTAGCGAGTGTTGTTTATTTCTCGAAGTTGACCTTAGGAATTTTCTCGCAGAACTTGTCACTTGTTTACGATTGATCCCCCACGACGTTCACGTAGGATGCAAGGTTTATCCCCGGAACATCCGGAAGCTTCACAACCCTTGCATACCACAACACCTGAGGGTACCCCTGAGGGATCTCCTCATCAGAGTGAAGTCCCTGTGGTTACTTCACCACCCGGGGAAACCAGTGACATTCCAGTTGTCACCACACCACTTCCACAAGTCGAACGAACTGATTCTCTAGAAGAATTTCGAGTTACCAACACTATAGAGGACTATCGCATTCGTCGTGGTGAACGACCTGTTGAATGAGTAAATCCTTCTGACGGAACTGTAGTCACATATTCTGAATCAACTGTTGGGCCTTCTCATGGTGTAGTAGGCCAAGATCCTTTTTGGTCAGGTAATCTCCATCGAGTTCTTTTTGGTACGGAGTCACCCCCTGTCTACGAAATCAACCCTCCCGTGACTTCTGAGACAGAAACTACACCCAAGACTACCACTTATCGTTTTGTTCTTCCTCCCGAGATGGCCCATATCGTGAATACTACGAGTGTCCAAACCGAGGTTACTGCAGCTACTCTGGCTCCTATCATTACCCAGTGAATTCCTGATGTCATTCCAACATTACCACCCAGTTACCACGCGCTGAATGCGTTGTTGAATTCGGCCAATCCAATGCCTCCACAAAACCCAGCCGGTTCTCCAGGTGGTCCTCCTTTTCCTAGGCATCCTATTCCCGGTTTCATCCCGACACTCCCTCAATTTCCTTCTGGTAATCCTAATCCTAGTGGTACTATCCCAACTGTTGCACAAAACCCTCAGATTCCTATCGGTGGATAGGGTGGTACAGTTCCTTTTCCTTTCCCCGGACACAAAATAGTTACTACAAAACCTACGGTTGGCACATAACTTCCGGGTGGAACTATACCTACAGTAGGAGGACCAACCTCCCCTTTTGGACAAAATATACCCCCTGAATTGGCCCAATATTGGACTCAACTTCTATAGAACTTTCCTCAGAATGATGGGGGGCAACAAGCTGTCCCTACCATTGGCCAACCTTATCCTGGGGTAACCAATCCTATTTGGGGTTCCGGTCAAACTACTCAACCCCAGGTCCCTACTCAAACTCAAGGTTACAATCCTTGGGGTTACTATCCTATCCGTCGACCACAGAGTCATCCAGGGCCCTCCCTTTATGGACAGTCTGCTTATGGTCCTACTGGTTTGCCAACAGGGCTTCCACCCCAAATCCATCAGTAGCCACAAGTAAACTGACAGTTGCCTTTCCTTGCTACTTTGGATTTGCCAGATTTGTCTAGGATTCTAAATGATCCTATTCGTCACTCTCCCCAATGGCCTGCTATCCCTGCTAAACTTCCATCGGATATTCCGAAATTCGATGGCAAGCCGGGAGAGGACCCAAATAATCATGTCATGAATTTTCATTTATGGTGTTCGTCCAACTCTCTGATGGATGACTCCATTCGACTACGTCTTTTTCAAAGAACTCTTACTGGTTCCGCTGCGAAGTGGTACATTGAATTGCCACGAGGTTTCTTCTCTGATTTTAATACCCTGGCTATGGATTTTCTTACACATTACCAGCTATCGATACGTTATGATACCGGGACTGATATTTTAACTTCTTTTAAACAATATAAAGGCACTCATATCTCAGATCATATACATGAGTGGAGACGCAGACGACGTCTCATCAAACTTGAGCTCCCTGATCAGTTACTAGCAGAATGGTTCATGAAATCTTTTGTGAACGAGATTGGTAAGGAAATCGCCATGGGTGGTGTTGTTACGGAGGAGAAGGCTATAAGTCATGCCCAATATCTTGATCTTGTTTATTCACAAATGGGAACATTGTATGATTTGCTACCTGACCTACCCCATCCTGGTACTTCCAGCGCTTCAACTACTCTAGCTGCCTCGCATGTAGATGATGGTGTGATTGGTTCTACTCATACCCACTCACATTCTGTTTCAACTAAAACCCCTAAATCCACATCTTCTAATGTTCAAAATGATCTGTCTCCTGCTCCTCCCACCGATAAAACCTCTAAAGTGAACGTTGTTCAGTCTACACCGACCGGAAAAAATAAATCAAAGAAAGGGAGAGGCAAGAATAAGGAGAGTAAAAATAATAATCCAAATGAACAAACCAAAAACCCTCCTGTTGATGATCAGGATAAGCGCAAACCATGCTACCCTTGCCTTATCTATGGTGACGATCACTACACGAAGGATTTTCCTAGACACACCGAGGTTAATAAGTTTCTTCAAGGAATGCCCAAACCTTCTACGCCGACAGTCTTGTCCCAACCCTTCCCATCTCAGCAGCAGGCCTCCTTGGTCATCCATGAACAACCATCTAATTCTACCACATCATATGTTTTGATGTGCACCGGTGATTCTAAGAACAATGACGTTGCCATCGCAACTAGAGCCAAAGACTATTCTCCATCTAAGGAGAAGGTTGACGATTTACCTCTTGATTTGGTACAAATCTCTCCGCCAAATCCACCTACAAACGATCCTCTTCATCTTGAAAGACCGAGCCTTGATACAGTCCTACGACCCCCAAAAGGTGTCGTTAAGAAGTCGACATTCAATCCTCATGCTCGTGCAGCCCAGAACTATAGCATTGTCAAAGATCTGGCCCAAGCACCTTCAGCGATGTCTGCCCTTGAAGTCCTTCAGTCTTGTCCTGCGCAACGAAGGGCTCTGTTGAAATCCATAGGTGGAATTGATCCTACAGAAATGAATTTGATAGTCTTTGACTTGGAAGACCATGTTCCAAGGTTACCCCCACAGCTTGCTTTTTAGATACAAGTTATTGTCTCCGACAAGAGCATCTTCCGAACCGTTGTTGACGAGGGTGCCTCTACGTGTGTAATGTCTTTTACTTGTTGGAAAGCCATTGGCTCTCCTCCATTAAATGAATCAAAAAATACTTTGAAAGCCTTCAATGGCTTGGGTTTTAAGCCTTACAGTGTCCTTCCATCGTTGCTAGTTACTCTTGAAGGTAAGACCGTCCAAGTTGAAGTGGAAGTTTTCGATGCTCCCCTAGATTATAATCTTCTTCTTGGCCGTAGCTGGGTAGATTCTATGTGAGCTGTTGTGTCAACACTATTCCATGTAGTCCATTTTCCCCATCAAGGAAAGATCGTTACGGTTGATCAACTTTCCTTCTTTAACTCTGATACTCACACTGGAAACGTGCCATTTATAGCTAAAACCCCACCGGGTTATGAGAATGTTGGAGTCGGTCTTTTAAAAGACTCTTCGTTAATGGGTACTTTTCCCATACCACCACCACCCGATATTCTATGCTCATCAGTTGCTTCGATTAATATGGTCTTTGTTGTTCCTTATGAACTTCCAGTGTCTTTCGACCCTTGGTTAGTCCCTGATCCTGGAGATCATGCTCATTTCGGCGACGTCGTGCCGTTAAGTTCGGTTGAGTCTACTTATCATGCAATTCAATCGGCAACACCTTCTACACCCTCTCTTGAGGAGTTGTCTCCTGACCCTTTCCGTGTCTTCTTTCCCACTGACGAGATGATCATGTCCATCATGGCCGATACACCGTGGGATGATGGGCATCATCGTTCCATACTGTTTTTGGAACAACACACTCTCGAGAATTACCAACGGATTTCGACTCCGTCGACCGTTGTTGTTATATCAACTGTTCCTAGATCTACACATGATGTGTTTGCGGAAGGGAAACTTAGTAATATTTCTCCCATGATACCCATTGATATTTCAGTTAAACCTGGGATAGCTGAAAATGTTCATATTGGAGCTTCGTGTTCTCCAGAGGAAATTGTCACCTATACTGCTTTGTTCAAGGAATTTCGTGATGTCTTTGCCTGGAGTTACGAAGAGATGCCAGGTATCAACCCTGCTATCGTTGTTTACAAAATTAAGACATACCCCGGAACTAAAACAGTCTGGCAGTTCCTCCATCCTGTCCATCCACGCAAAGCGGCAGCCATCAAGCTTGAAGTTGAAAAACTTCTCAAAGCTAGTTTATTTATCCCGTGGCTCTGACGGAATGGGTTTCCAACCCCGTACTGATTGACAAGAAAGGTGGTAGTATACGTGTTTGTGTTGATTATCAGGATATCAACAAAGCCTGTCCAAAGGAAAACTTTCCAACCCCTTTCGTCGACCAGATCATCGATCACTGTGCCGACAGTGAAATCTTTTCCCTCATGGATGGATTCTCCAGCTATAATCAAATTAACATCGCTCCTGAGGACCAACATAAAACTGTTTTTATTTGTCCTTGGGGTACTTTCACCTACAGAAAACTTCCCTTCGGTCTTAAGAACGCAGGTGCTACGTTCTAGCGTGCTATGTCTTATGCGTTTCACAATATAAAGCATATCGTTCAACCTTATTTGGACGATTTGCCAGCTCATTCTTTACGCCGAGTCGATCACCCTAATCATCTCTGAGCAATTTTCATTCGTTGTCAGTTCTATCACATTCGTCTAAACCCTCATAAGTGTGTCTTTTGCGTAGAGTCCGGACGTCTCCTCGGTTTCATTGTTTCACGTCAAGGGATCCAGGTTGATCCTATTAAGGTTGAGGCGATTCTTAATCTCCCTCCTCCTTTGTCACTGCGCCAGTTACAAAGTTTTCAGGGGAAAGAAAACTTTCTTCGTCGCTTCATCCCAAATTATGCTGAGATTACTCGGGTTTTTACACGTCTTTTAAAGAAAGGTTCAGAGTTTGTCTGGGATAAGGTCTCTAACAACACCTTTGAAGCTTTAAAATTGTCCCTCATGAAAGCTCCTCTTCTTTTCCCTCCAGATTATAGTCGAGATTACTTTCTTTATCTTGCAGCTTCTGAGTATACTATCGGCATGGTCCTCGTTCAAGAGGATGATCACAACGATGAACATGTTATCTATTACTTGAGTAGAAGTCTATCATCAACGAAGATCAAGTACCAACATGTTGAGAAGCTGGCTTTGGCTGCTGTTCAAGCAGTTCAACGTTTTCGTCATTATATTCTCTCCAGGAAAACTACAGTGATTTCACATTGTAACCCCATGCAACATATATTGACACGTCAATTGCTGGGGGGAAAGTACTCCAAATGGATTGTCATTCTCTAGGATTTTGATTTGGAATTCGATCGCGCCACGTCGAAGAAATCCCTAGTTTTTGCTGAGTTAATTTGTGATTTTCCCCACACTGCCACGGAAAATGTAGCAATCGATTCGTTACCTGACGAATCACTTTTCCTTATCAGTACTGACGATATTTGGTACGGAGATATCATTATCTATCTCCAAACTCAAACTTTCCGGCCTGCTTTGTCTAGTGCCGAACAACGTCGTGTCCGTTATCAAGCACGTCATTATATTATCCTCGACGATACTCTTTACCGTCGAGGCATTAAATCTGTCTTTTGGCGTTGTTTGAATTTTGAAGAAGCTGAGAAAGCTTTGAATGACTGCCATTCAGGAGCATGTGGCGGTCATATGTCTGGGTATGCTACTGCCCAGAAGATCTTACGTGCAGGTTACTTTTGGACTTCCTTATTCAATGACTGCATCACTGCTGTTCAGAAGTGTCATGCCTGCCAGACTTATAATCAGAAGATTCGGTCGCATCCTTCTCCCCTTCATCCTGTAGTCTCGGTAGGTCCTTTTGCAAAATGGGGCATTGATTTCATGATATGTCACCCTCACTCGACCGGGGGGCATGGTTACATTATTGTAGCTGTCAATTATTTTACAAAGTGGGTCGAGGCGATGCCGACATTTGACAATATTGGGAAGACTGCAACATTATTCCTTTTCAACCATGTCATTACTCATTTTGGTGTTCCTCAGGCTATTGTTACCAATCACGGTAGTCATTTTAGGAATTATAGGATGTCTGAACTTACAGAGAAATTGGGCCTTTGTCATGATAGCTCAACACCCTATCATCCACAGGCTAATGTCCAGGTCGAAGCAATCAATAAGGTTCTCATAAATATGATTCGACGGATGATAGGAATACATAAAACCAGCTGGCACACAATGTTATTTTCGGCATTGTTGGCGTATCAGACATCTGTTAAATCTGCTACGGGATTCACGCCTTTTCGATTATTTTATGGCATGGAAGCCATTCTGCCAATAGAATGTGAAATACCGTCTTTGAATCTAGCTGTAGAGATCTTACCTAATACTTCTGCCGAAGAGGAACGTCTGTTGTATTTTATGCGATTAGACAAGACTCGTCGTGACGCTACTCTTGTAATAGAAGCCCAAAAGAAACGTGTTAAGTCACAGTATGACAAGCATGTCAAACCTCGTGTCTTCTCTGAAGGCGATCTTGTTCTTCTGTATGAACAAGATAAAGATGTCTTAGGAGCTAGGAAATTCGAACCAATGTCACGTGGGCCTTACATTGTTAGAAAAGTTCTTGAAAAAGGAGCGTATGAGCTACTTTATTATGATGGTGTACCTTTGAGTGAACCCAGAAATGGGTTGTACTTAAAGAAGTACTATGCATAAGTTATTTGTGCATGAGTACTTGTATTTTATGTATCATACTAAGTGTGTGTGTTACTTTAGTTTTTTCTTTTGACGTTATCTGGTCTCTGCCCTTACGTGACGTTGTGTTTGATTTCCAGATATCGAAGTATTCGCTACCTTATATTGGCTTCGCCGACGATGCTAGCCGTAGTACTCGGAACCTAGCTTCCACTGCCTGGGAAATCTATGCCCCAACAAATGAGCTTATATCTTTATGAGGTGTATGCCTTGGCTGAGAAACCAACAACATCGTAGAGTATAGAGCCATTGTGGAATTACTGGTTGATGCTATCTCTCTTGGAATTCTTCATTTGGTTGTCCGACTTGACTCGCAGCTGGTAGTACTACAACTCAGTAATGTATATTCTATTTGAAGTCCTACTTTATTGAGGGTATATTTGCGGATTCGCCTCTTGGAATGACATTTTGATCATATTGAGTATCAACACATTCCTAGATGTCTTAATACATTAACATATGCTTTAGCTAATTATGTATTGGACAGGCATTTAAATCATTTATAAATCAAACACATTAAATTGTACACAATGTAAAGTAAGTCGGTAGAAACCGTGTATATATATATAATGATCAAAGTTTGTTTTTACAAAATGTTTGTCCGAAGACCAAAATATCAAAAAATTGAATCCCATAGCTTCTACATAATGACATCAAGGATGATGTTCACAATAACACACTAAGGTCCTAGCAACTCTGCGGAACAGTCGACCCATAGAGGCAGAGACTCCCACAGTGTGACGTTGATTGCATCGTGGAATCTCCTCCAGAGTCATATCTGGAACGCCGACCATCAGACCCTCTAAGTTCTGCTCCACTGTCAGATAGTCCTCGGTGTACTGTGGAACTGCTACTGTTGCCTCTCCTCGACGCTGGACATGAGAACTACCAGCAGGTCTATATGCCCCAATGTTTGTGTTATTATTAAAATTTGGTGTTAGTCTTCAGATAAATCTATAAAACAAAAACATTTAAATATGTTAAAAATACAAAAACATTTAAAAGATAAAATTGGTGTGCTTCTTACCGAGGTTTCCCCACTGTGCATCCTTAGGTAGCGCAAGGTCAGGATCGCCACAGAAATCAAAGCCAGCGTATGTATAATCTTCTACCATCAGCACCTGGCCTTGAAGCCAGTCGAAGAAGAGATCGTCATACCTGACGATCGGTCCTGCCACATGTCGGGCCATGAGTTGACATCATCGTAACATCTGTGGATCTCTGGGACCCAGAAAGTGCCACTCAGCCTGAAGTCTAAACATAGGGACCCTCTCACAGAAGAAGGACACTAACAGAGATCCATATCTGAACAATTTTAGATCTCCACGCCTGCATTTGGTCAGTTGTTTCTTGAGACTGCGTAAAACTACGTCCACCCAGTTGAATACCCGAGGCTCAGTACACTCGATGGCATACTAAAAATATCTTTGCAGAGCCATATGTGGAGCAACACTTCCCGCCATCCGAGCAATGGTAAAGAGAATGGTGCAGAGAGTCAAATCAGTCACTCCCCAAATTACCACTTTCTCTTTCTGTCGTTCAGCCTCAGGCACGCAGTACTGGCGACAATACTCACTCATTTTTAAACCACCCCTTAGGCTACCGGTCAAACTGACATAGGACCCTCACCTAGATAACCTAGTCAAGAAATAGATGTCCTCAATGTCAATAGTCAATGTGTGAGCTCCGACATTAAAAACTTGTTGGTTCGGATCCCACATCCGGACTAAGTATTCCAACAATCGAACTTGGGCTCTCATGCCCGGGATGCGGAAATATTTCAAGAGACCGCAATCTCTTAAAGAAGCAATGGTCGGAGGGTGATTTTTTGGTGTTTGTATTATCTTCCTCGTGTTCCCGTTCTCTCCATTCGAGCAACATGATGACGGCTATTAACCTGCATGAGAAACATATGAAGATGGTTAATAATATTAAACATGGAAAAAATCTTTCTTTTGGCTAAACGTTGCATAAAATTTTAAACTTTTCCCTGTTCGCAAGTGGCCTATTGCATGCAGTGCGAACTTCTCGTAGGCTTCCTTAGGCCCACCTGCGAGAATGAGGCATTCTCGCAAGTCCCGTATGGGCATCCTGCGAGAATTCCTCTACACACATAGGGTTTAAAAATTCAATTTAAAACTTGACTTTTAACTAAAGAAATCATAAATTTGAACCATGAAAAGGTAGAGAATGGAGAGCTTACCAAAATGATCCAGACGTCTCGTGGAATGATCGCCCGAAGCTCCCATAAATCAACACTGAAGGTAGAAGTTAAAATGGAGGTTTTTTGAACTCAAATGGTAAAAGGGTAAAATGATATGGTAAAATGTGTTATGGATTTATTTTATTTACTTTTTACCATGTCAAAAGTGGATTTTTTTATGTTTATTCATTATTTAACCCTAATTACTAATATGGAAATGAGTAAAATGACTTGCAGGTAACAAATACGGACGATTATGGACAAAACTTTTACGGTGTGGTGTGATTTTGTTTGTTTTCTATGGTTTTGACTTAAAACCTCGAGCGCCTTTTGTCCATTCTTGCGCTTGTAAAAAACATAAGAACGTGAACAAGCGTTGTTTTATATATTTTCTGGGCTTGCTGAGGTTACATGAAAAAGGAACCCCCCTGGAGTTATCTTTAAGCTCTTTTCAGACTCTCTAAACAAAAAAAGATTGTCGAGCGACCTTGCTATTTTCACGCTCGATAAAGTATTTGAAGTATGCATCCTCTGAGTGATAGTTTAACCCTTTTTTGGTCTCGTTGGACTATTGTACGAAAAAGGAACTGAGAGAGTTCTCTTTTAAGTGTTTTTCAAAACTCTATAATCTTGAAAAACCTTCGAGTTTACTATCTTCAGACTCGTTAAACAAACATTGACAGACCCGTAATGGGACCAAACCACTCCTTCCTAGGATTCGTTAAAAATACTCCGAGGGAATCGTCCGAAGGATGAGCTTATATCAACAAGACTATGTGATCCTCTTCAAGGTTGTGTAAAAATAAAGAGGTACTTGCCAGGAATGGTGGGGGAAAATTTGGGAAAGGGATATGTTTCATCTTTGTGTTAATTGGCAGTAAATGTCGCTCTTGAACATGAGACCCCCTATTCATCATTTGAAGTCAGTTTGGGAAATCCATTTGTCTCTCATTCGATTTGATAACAAGGTCTTTCCATGTGTCGTCTTTGAGTCAATGCTGCCAAATCATTGGTCGTGTTGTTCATATGTTCAAGAGCAGTCCGTATGAAGCCTCTATTTGAGTCGGCCATCTGCAGTTATCCATTCATTCTGTGTCGGCCTTCCCTGTGTCCAAAGTGCAATTGTCACATACTCTGTTTCACATTTAAACTCTGTTACTCATTTCATGTCATTGATGGGGGATACATCAAGGCCCTCCTGTGATGAGTCTTGTTCCATCGACTTCAGTACATTATCCAGAATCAAGGCTTAGAAATTATTCAGTACCTTGGAGCTTGCATGCCTCAATGGCAATTTCCTTGCTTTCAACAGTGGGTTTACATCATTGACCCCTGATCGAGAGATTTTGTCGGGTGTTTGACATCGACTCATTTATTCACAGTCGATGGATTGTACTGTAGTACCTTGGGAGTCATTGACATCAATGGTGATTTCCATCGCACTTGTTAACAATTACATCAATGACTGGTAATCAAGTGGTTTCTGCCATGTTCGACTTCGACACATGTAATCACATGGTTAGATTCGTAATTTGGGCTGTGAGATTGAAGACCCTGGATATTGTCTTTGTGATCCAGGTTGCGATGGAGTATATGTATATTTTGCGACACATAGATCCACTGTGTATGTTTCGTGGCTGTGTCGTCTTGATTGAAAATTTTTCGCACAGATCCACAGTGTATTCAGGTGGCTGTGCTATATTATGAATGCATGGATCCACAGTGTATGAGTGGTGGCTATGAATTTTGTTTATGATGTCATCAGTCTATGATCTGAGTATGGGAATGCCTACCTCAGGAATTGGGACACATGATATTCTGCTGATGCTTGGATGTTTGTAGGTCTCTGATTAGATGCGCTCTTGGTTCTTGACACACACATGCAGCTTACAAAGTCTATCGACTGTCACTGATTCCACTCTCAGACTTTGGGGGGCATTCTGTTATCCACAATTTTGTTCATTGTGATGATATCGTGATAATGTTATGATGATGGAAAATCAATCTCTTCACTAAGAACACTTTCCTGAGAAAAGTTACATTTGTCTGCTTCTAGAAATCATGCTTTTAAGGGATGTTCGCAGGCCACCTATATATCTGCATGTGAGAATGCCTGATTCTCGTAGGTTGCATTAAGATAGGGTGAAAATAGTTCACATTGCACATGATGGTTTGGGTGCGAACATGTTCCAAAGGAAGGAAAAAGATAAAATCTCGAATCTTCTAGAAGGAGATCTTCTAGAAACATGAGTTGGCTTCGAATGGTTGTTCAGGTGTTGGCATTCCAGATATCTTGGGATAATTTCCTATCCAAGTAACTAAATTATCTTCTCCTATATATTGAGGAGATTGCTCATGGAAAAGGTGAGAAGCAAACTAGCAAGATATTGATTGGAGAATTAGTGCAAGATTGTATGGAGGACTGATGCTACAGCAGCAAGAGACAACATCAAGGTCATCAAAAGTGGTTTATTTTCTTCACGCATGAGAAAGTGTGTGTGTCAGAGCTAGGAGCCATTGAAAGGAGACCTACGACATGAAGGCTCAGGTTGTAAGTTTCACTTTCAATTAATTCAATACAACAATATGTCCCTTTCCCATAAAGATGATGTCACTTTATTACATAACTCCTTGATCATATGTATAGACTAGCTATTGAATATATTAATCCGCCTTTACTTCGATTGGTTTGTACTATTGTGATCTGGACGGTGCAAGAGCATTGGAGCAAAGCTTGGAACAACAGAGATCTAAGGAAAACGTTCATAAGGTATGTCCACAATCCTTACCTCTTAGTTCATTCAATAGGCTAGATCTAGGGAAAGTGTATTATTCTGTCCTGTTTTGTTCTAGATCCAGGTGGATCTAGGGAGATCGATTTGTGTCCGCACTGACAGATTTATCCTGAAACAGGAATGTTGTACAATTTCGCTCTAGAATAGGACAAAATTCAGGAAGGTTTGTCATATTCCTTATATCTCCTTTTTAGTGAGGGTTAAAGGAGAGAAACTTGGAGGAATTTCATAGAAGATATAAAATAATATTGCATACAATTTTTAGACCTTGATTCATTACAGGTACAGATTTATAGTTGTTGAAAGTTAGGGTTTGTGACTAATCTAAAAATTAGTCCTAAATAGGTGTTCGAGATAAAACAATTATATCTGAAGCTTGGTAGGTACAAATTGAATTCCACTTGTTGAATAAGATGGAGAACATATCCTAATATATGAGGTCCAAGTTTCCAAATAAAAAATGGATAATTGCGCTTGTGGTAAATCTTACAAGTTTGCAGATTTGAAGTACAATTATGAGCATCTTTGTATGAATATTTAAGAAGTGATGTTGAGGTTTATATGTGGACCCAATTTATAATTGGATTTAGGTTGATAATTTTGATGTATCAGTTGTGGTGGATATAGTTTTGATGATGTTTATGTATCATTTGTGGTGTATCTGATTTTGATGATGATGATGTATCAATGTCAGTGATAGGTTGAGTCTATTTTTGATGATGATGCAACGGTATTAGTGACAGTTACAGTGACAGTTTTTTCTAGTTTTGATGATGATGATGTATCAATATCAGTGACAACATCAATGACAGGTTGAGTCTCCATTTATATTTCAAGGAGGGAGGAAGGGGCAAGGAAAGGGGGTTGGAACCTCCTTCTGATTGGAGATGAAGAATATAGGGATTTATAGCTTCCTTCAGGTTGGAACCTATAAATCAGGGGTTTGGAGCCTCCTTCCATTTGGAGCTGGAGAATTCATGGAGTTGTATCTTCCTTCGGGTTGGATCCTATAAATCAGGGGGTTGGAGCCTCCTTCCACTTGAAGCTAGATAATTTGGGGAGTTGTAGCTTCCTTCAAGTTGGAGCCTGTAAATCGGGGGGTTGGTGCCTCCTTCCAGTTGGTGCTAGATAATTTTGGAAGTTGCTTCTTTCGATGATTGTAACATTGAAGATATATATTAAAAATTGTTCAATGGTTTTCTCCCATTTGGGTTTCCACGTAAAATTCTGGTGTACTGTGTATCTATGGTTGTATGTTTATGATATCATGAATGCAACATTATGTTGAATGCAACATTATCTTCAATGCATAAGTGATAAATTGTTGATAATGTAATGTTTAGAAGTTGTGATTGAAAATGGTAAAAATTGCTCAATATTGATTCACCCCCCCTCTCAGTATTGGTGAATATTTCAACAATTTCAAGGTTATATTTATATTGGTTGGGATTGAATTAGATTCTATGGATACCTCATACTATGTTTTGTAAATTTCAAAGATGCAATGTCTCATATTTGACCCTTTGGGGTGATCTAAATTTAATTATATATATGTTTAAATATTTTGCATGTGTATTTTTTAATTATTGTTCTTTATTCACATTGTGAAGTACACATGACATGGTGATTTTGAATACTGACAAACATTGACATTTAAAATTAATGAAATATCCAAGACTAATTGATGGAGAAAGAGCACCTAAATGGGATATAATACCACAAGAGGGGAAAGGTAAATGGGTATAAGGGAATTTTGATATGCCTAGTTACCTATGTATCTTTTCCTACCCACCTTGCCATTTTATCAACCTACACTCAATTATAACATTAATGTTGAGCCTAGCCTATAATTTAAATTAGAGATATGAGAAGTGGATCTAACCATCTCCTAGATCTAGGAAACCACATCCTACATTCTAGCAACTTGCTCCCTCTACATTATTGTAACTAAGAGAAGTTGGATTATGAATCTCTTGCCACTTTTCACTCATGCAAAAGGACGAAATTTGAATGAGAAAAAGAGGTATTTTTTGGAGAAGCATAGAGAAGAGAAAAAAAAAAGAAGAGTTTTTGTTAGAAAAATAGAGCTTCCACACTATGGGACTGAATAGACCATGAAATATATGTATTAGAGCCTTCGAAATAAAGGGAGAAGGGAATAAAACATAGAGGATATGAAGGAAGGAATTTTGTGTAGCATTAGAGGCCAAATTGATTTGAAAGATAATCTTACAATACCAAGAGAAAGATGATTAAATTATCCAAAACCAAGAAAACGTTGTTGGAGATCAATCTAAAAATGGATAGTAGTTGGAATCTTTATGCACACATTGAAGAGTACTGGAGGGAAGATCAATTACAAGGGACTGTAGAGAAGATAAAGGAGTTCCTTCCTTGTGTTGTGTGGGGCGAGTATTATGAGTTCCAAAGCTCATCTGATTGAAATATGGATAAAAATACTCAGTGGTGGAGTTGGTTGGTTGATATTTTATGCTTTTGGTATGGGTAGAGTGAATTGAGAGAATCTTAAATTTTATTATTTTCCTTGGTGGTCTCATAGTGATCTGGATTAGTTTCGGCAAGAAATGAGAGTGGATATATAACATAGAAATATACAGAGATATTGCAAGAGAGACAATAATATAACAGAAATATATCATATATATAACAAGAGGCATAGATATACAATAATACACAATTTCTATTAATGAATGAAATGTACAAAATTGTAGAAATACAGAGTGAAAGACTCGCTAGAATGGTGGCAGATTATCTTTGAGAAGAGATGTGACAGCTACTCACATTCGTAAGAAGATAATTATTACAATAAGGCTCAAAAGACCTTTTAATATAAATAAAATTCAAAACCGTAACCCCAGAAGATGAAAAGACAACAGTTTTGTGGACCCCGTTTTGGGTAGTTTGGTGTATCAACTTTCCGGGGCGTAACTTTGGCATACGATCTCTATTTGGGGTGCACGATAGCTCGTTGGAAAGGTAACGAAGAGGAGATTCATTTTGGGGGCTCAATCAAATCCTTTGGCTATTATTGAGGTTTCCAATCATGAAAAATCATCATTCAGGCCCTCAAAATGGCCCCAGAAGTTTAGGAATCGAAAAACTGCTAAAAATGGTAAGTTGCCAACAAACTGTTTTGAGCTAGTTGGAATAGGTGGGTCACCACCAATATCCACCTGGATAAATCCTCCCTCAGGAATCAATGGTCTCCATTGCATTGAGTTTACGGGGGAGAGGGGAAAGCAATTTTTGAATCTGAACCTTGGTGAGTTGCTTACCTTGTTGGAGAAGTTGCATTGCTTGGTTTGTGGGAGGTTGTTGAGAACTTGATGAGAGAACTGTGTGCAAAAGGAATATTTAAGCTTTTCTTCAATATTTTCGACCTGCTTATGTTGAATATAAGGTGCTTGGACTGAGGCTATAGTGGTTTCATTGTCCTTATGTTCACCTTTTGAACATATTGTGAAGAAGCTTAATTTTGTAGTATGAGATACTACCTTGCGACACTGTTTAGGTTGGACAATAGTTGGAACTACCTCTAGTATCCTATAAATATGACCCCCCAGAGTAACAATGACACGATGGGGTCGAGACTCATAAATATCATGGTGCTTCCACATATATGGTTGGCCCAAATTAACATCATAGACATCCAGCGGGGCAACATCACATAATACCTCATCCTTGAAGGGTTGGATGTCGTATGACAATTGGCACTTCTCGCTGACATGGAGATCTCACCCCTAGTGAAGCCACCCGATGTTATATGGATGTGGGTGGGGTGTTGTTGAAAATCCCAAGTATTTGATGACCTCTACTGCGATGAGGTTCTTCTGGCTTCCGCTATCAACAATGAAATGCAACGGGGTCCACTTCACCCACATCTGTGAATGAAAGAGATGCTCCCCATCTTCAGGATCTATTGGTTCTTCTGGTTGAATTGTTATGTTCATGATAGTAGCAGTGGGGTCTGAGTCAATGATCTGTATTCTCCCATTATTTTTGAATCGGGGTTCGACTCCTTTTCTTTGATCTCGGTCACCAATGATTGTTTTGAGCGACATTCAGCAGTGGTGTGCCAGGGGATTTTGTAGAAATCACACCACTTTCTAGTGTCCTTCTTTGTCTTTCTGTGACCCTTCTTTTCCTGTGGCTTGGACTGGTTTTTGGTAGGTTTTTTTCTAGGGTCATCTTTATCATACTTTGGTTGTTGTGGATTTGCAGACCTGAGCTCTCATTTTTTCTGGTGCCTAAATTTCTGCTCTATTTTGACAACATATAGATAGGCATCTCCTAGTGATGAGATGTCCAAGAAATCCATTTTGGTTTGTGTGTACCTATGCAGAGCGCCATGTTATTTCATAACCATATTTTTCTCAGAGTCTTTGATACCCATCTTGGTGCGCAAGGTATATAAATTATTTGTGAAATATGGCACTATTTGGCCCCTCTCTTGCCATAGTGTGGTCTATATCATGTATTGGTCATCATAGTTACCAATAGGGTAATATTGTTCCTTGACCACATCCACAAAATTATCTCAAGTGGGCTCGACCCCATATGTTTCAGACTCCTCTATGGAACTTTGTTCTCAGTAAGTTTCCCACCAATGTTTGACATAGGGGAGATCCTTAAGGAGTGTGAAGGTGATATTTTCCCTATCGTAAAAATTGTGAACAAAGAAATAACATTCTATCATATTTAACCATTTTTCTAGGGCATCTGCATCTATGTGAACTTCAAATACGGGAATATCAAAATTGAATTATACATTGAAAGGAGAGATGCTTCCAAAGTGGTCACTTGATGAAGATGTGCCTGGTGTTATAGGCATGTGTTGAAGGACGTGGGAAAAATTCTCCATCATTTTGTCCCACTATCGCATGAGAGATTGCTCAAGCAACAGATTGATGGAATCGTCTACTCCGTTGTTTTTTTTCTTCTGCCATGGAGGGTTTCTTGGGCATGTGAGAGAGATTTTCCTCAAGAGAGACAATATCAAGACACGACTTTCTATACCCAAACCTTTTCAGGGACATGCACTGAAAAACGATCAAGAGAAACTTGCTTTGATACCACAGATCCAGATTATTTTTGGCACAAAATGAGAGGGGAGATATAACACAAATATATTGCAAGAGAGACAAAAATATAACATAGATATATCTGATATATAACAAGAGGCACATATATACAGTAATATACCATTTCTATTAATGAGCGATATGTACAAAACTGTAGAAATACAGAGTGAAAGACTCGCTAGAATGGTGGCAGCTTATCTCTAAGAAGAGATGTGACAGATACTCACATTCGCAAAAAGATGATTATTACAATGAGGCTCCAAAGGAATTTTTAACATAAATAAAATCCAAAACCCTAACCCTGAAAGATGAAAAGCCATCAGTTTTGTGGCCCTCATTTTGGGCAGTTTGGTGTATCAACTTATCGGAGGTGTAACTTTGGAATATGATCTTCATTCGGGGCACACAATACCTCATTGGAAAGGTATAGATGAGGTGATTTTTTTGGGGGGCTCAATCAAAGTCTTTTCAAAACATTGAGGTTCTCGATTGTGAAACAAACCTTGTTTAGGCCCTCAAAATGACCCCATAAGTTTAGGAACTGAAAAACTGCTAAAAATAGTAATTTGCCAACAAATTGTTTTGAGCCAGTTGGAATAGATGGGTGGCCACTGATATCCACCTAGATCACATATATTAACTAGGGGGTGGCATCCATAGAGGATTGCCTATATTTTGGTGGGAAAATGTCCATGCTTAATAAGCTTCCTTTGAGATTTATTTTGAAAAGATAAATGTACTCTCTCTTACTTTTTTATTATGAATTTAGTATTGTAGAATAATGAGTACAATGAAATCATTATCATGATATTTCAAATGAATATTCCATGTAGATGATATATGTTGAGTTTGATTAAGTCTTGTGCAAAACATATATGGAAAAGTTTTGGACTTTCTTGCTTGAAAACGATTTGATAAAAGAACTGTGTAGGGAATAAGTTTATGTGTCCATTTATGATTGGTATATGGAATTTATGGTTTCCATGAAACTCTATAATGAATTGTTAAGAGGTCTCATTTTGAAAATATTGGAAATCTAGAGAAAATTCCTTGTAGGTGTACCTCTTTCTTCTAATCATTTTTTTCTAAGTTTTTGAAATTATAATTTGGCATGGAATTCCTTGAATGATTGTAATGGATTAATAGATTAATAAACCTCATCTTAATCATCCTCAGTTAGTGGTTCAAAGAGGAATAACTCTTGTAGTTTTAAAAGGGAAAAATTTCTTGAGTTTTGGGCAATTCAGGAATATGCAAACAACCTTCTAAATATTCACCACTTTATCACAATATATGATATGGGTAGGTTTGATTTTTAGCATAGTGACTCTTGACATATATCTAGAAAATTTCATGAAATATGTCAAGCACCCAATTTGTAGTTTGAGAGATATGAGCCATTTATTAAATCCTTTTTTCTAGGCAATTTGGGGCATGATTTTTCCTTTTAGAAGTGAAAGAAGTGGTACAATATACTTTAGAAACTAGTGGTCACATCCTCAGGACCACCTGTTGATGGGTTCTAAATCCCTTTAATTCAACAACAGGAACCAAACCCGCCATCGAGGCCCAATTAGACTCTGCAATGCTTAATAGTGGAATGGTTCTCCAGATCTTACAATCCGGCCAAATAATCGATGGGCTTTGTGTTTTCTTCTGAAGGATTATCCTTCGGTTTGGACTTTATCTTTTTCTTATTTTCTCTTAGGTGGGAACAATATAATATAGGATCCTGTATAAACCAACTAGGTAACAAAACAAGAATAAGTTTAACTACAGGAGAGGAGGTTGAGCTTGGGATAACCTGCTACTCAAGCATCCAGACAAGAATTCTATACCATAGGCCTAGTACTAATATGTTAACCATGTGAATATCCAATTACTGACTGAGATACAAATCATCATAAAGAAAACACATATGCAATAAATAATGGCAAGTAAAATAATTCACTTAACTCTAATCATCCATCACATAATAACACAACGATTCATCTTCATCATTAAAGAAAGAACTGCAAAACATTGCATCATATAACTTGTCAATAGATTTAATAGCTCTTACTCATTACAACATCCATTCATGAGACAAGATAGGAAATAGTTCATCTCCACATCCAATCATACATGCATTTGATGAAAATATAATTTGTCTCTGGTCCAAAAGGACTTCTCAATTAAAGGTAGCTCCAAAATAATTCTTAACAAACCAAATATGAGAGTTTCTTGCAACAACCATCGACCTCCATACTAATTGGTCAATGCTCATGTTTATAACATAAAATTCAATTGAAAATAATGGCTAAGTGTAGATAAGTAAAAAGAAACTCGCCACGTGGAATTCTCCTATCAGCTTGTCTAGGAATTATCTCAAGGTATCATTTTAAACAGGTGGTTCTTCTCAAATTTTGACCAATTGATGAACAACTCTTCACATGTGTGGAATTATGGAAATATGTGTTGTTTCATCAGGGTTGAGTAAATTTCTTTGATCTCCACCGCATGTGCCTGATACTTGACAAGACTGGCACTTAACTGTTGCAACGCAGCCTGAGATTTGATCGGATGTTCAATAAACCGTTGCACCTGACCCGACTCTCTTGTGTCTGTCACCTTTGTTATCTCTTCAACCCATGATGAATCTTGCTCAGTGTGTGATTTGATTATGTCTCTCAAGTCGATGGAGTCGTCAAGCATACCAAACTTGGGGCATCCAATATATTTCACTACCTCTGTTGATTTTGATTCAACTCCTTCCTACCCGACCTATTTTCCTGAACCTCCCGACGAGGTTACTAAACCATTATTGCTCAATACTCAGAGGTGTCTTTCCTGCATGCTAACTTACGATCATTTAGAGAGTGAATAAGGACCAACACTCAGTAAAATATATATATAAAGTGTAAGAGTGAAGAATCTAGACTGATACATACCTATGAAGCTTTTTGAACCTGATTGTTTGATACTTACATGATTTCTACAGTCTTTCGAATCGATTGCACTGACTCTGTTAGCGCCATCATTTTTCTCTAGTTAATGCCTTGGGTTATAAAGTTCGAGAGCCAACTCAACAGCTGGAGTAGGCATAACTCATCATTGTTGAACTCTACCAGGAAAATAGAGAATTAAGATGACAATTGGTGGCAAATACCCTCGCGTTGTTGTCATCACAAGGCCATGAAGCAAACGTGACATGGCTCAAGAGACAACTCTAGGAAGTGAAAGATATGATCGTGTAGTTGCATGAAGCACAAAGGGTGTCAGAAGAACGAAAAAATAAAGAATCTCAAGGAACGTGAGGCAGCCCGGAAGAAAGTCCACGCAAGCCTTGTCAAAGCACAAAAGAGGCATGATTGGCAAGCATTATTTTGTATTCTCAGACGAGGCACCAAATTTTGAAAAATTTCATGTTCTTAAAGGTAAACTAGGTTGGTGTGCCAAAAGGTGTAGACAATGTCTCTTGTATGTAATCTGATTTAGATGAGAATCTAATATAAATTCTAAAACCTTGATGAAAGGATTCTGGTTGTAGTGATGGGATGCATCGTTTATTTTCTTTGCGTATGTATCTCTTGTGTTCTTTTTCCATATTTTTCTTGTTTGATTCAGAACATATTTTTAAGCCTAGGATTTGCAGTGCAGTTTGCATCATTCAAATAGGCCATTTTTCATGCAAGTTAACCCTAAATTTACGCTTAGTGGTGCTCCGAGTTACTTCGTTTTTTTCATTGATATCATTCCACGAAAAAACATACGACGTCGATCAATTTTATCATATGGTGCTGACATGGCACAACTAGCTAGGGATTGTGACACTAAAGGCTGGTGACTTATCTCGCGGGTAATGGTCGGGCTCAGGAATTTCTTCAAGTTGTACACTCTAAGATAAACCTAAAACTATCGATGCCAAATATATATCGGGGATTAGTGATCAAGGATAAACCTATCGTGTAGTACCCTTTGGGTTAGTGTGCTCAAAACTCTCGATGCCAAAAATGTTTCAAAAATCGGCGATCGGAGAAAACTTCAGCATATTCTGGATGTTCATCGTGATGTAGTTTTCTTCGATGTTGCGAAACATGTCGGGTATAGGCTATCGAGGATATCATTTCTTTATTTGTTTAACATTGAATCTCCTCACCTTTTACCGATGCCGACGGGGATCAGTCATCGGCGATCTCTTTGCATGAAGCTTATCACGAAAGACAATTTTCTTCTACCAATGCCAGTCAAGGTCAGTAATTGGTGGTAGCAGTTTCTTCTAATGATTTCCCTTCATCTTTAATTCTTCCTGATGCTGAATATTTGAGTGTGTCGGGGAAAAGTCTTTGGTTGTCAATTCTTTATTTAAATTTTAGTATTTTAAGTTATGAGTTTTCATATGTTCAAGAAAACTATGAGAGACTTAAATGAGGATCAAAATGATGAGCAAGGACAACACTTTTTCAATGAATTCGACGAAAACAATGCAAAAGATCAAGTGGTACCCAAAAAGTAAAATTTTGACATAGGATTTTTAGGGTGTGTTGAGTGCTAAACAAATGGCGACTTACTGGGTGAAAGAAGAATCTTTGTTCCTCTTTCGGGCTCGACTGATGCAGAAGCTAGTAGGGAACTTGACTGGTTTAAAAACAGAGCCTCTTTTATCCTTGCATGTGAAATTCTCCGGTTGATGCCTCTGGGTCTACCTGTGGAGTTTTCAACCTCAAATACACCTTCTTTTCCTTTGACCCTGGCTCATGCCCCTTTTTGAAAAGAGTCTAGTAAAGAATTCATAGACACTCGACCCTTTTTTATCTTCACTCACTTGCTACGATATTTTTCTATTGCCAGTGAGCGTCCATAGCCCCGACGGAGTCACCCCAACGTCACAGACCATGCTCCACTACCAGCAAGCATCCATAGCCCCGGTGGAGTTATTTTCACACCCTCTCATATTGTTCACTGATTTGATAAAGTTAACTCTTATTTCGGCAGAATTCCCCTAGCGGGTGGGAGAGGATGACGTCTATTACTTTTCAAGATGAGAAGTTTAAGGTGAAACTCACTAGCTCTATCTCAGAGGTGCATGTATTCGTTTCCATATTTCCTTATTTCCCTTAAGGTTTTACCAGACCACCAGATAGACACTTTTGTAATTTCTCCAAAGTTGTTCATCTGCATAGGTTAGATAGAGAACGCCTCAGAACAATTTGAGGTTCCCCAATGCTTCTCATGTTTGTTTGTGAGCGGTGAGTTAGGAAGAGATTTTTCTATGTCACATGTGTTTGAGGTCGACCATTGTCTTGCTAAACACAACCTTAAAAATCACAGAAGTCCAGATAGCAAAAGGAAATAAAAATAAAATGTATTTCGCAATCGACCTAGATACAAACCAAATTATGAGAATATGCAGGCAAACCATAAAATAAAGTTTTTTTTTTTTTTAATGAAAGTATTGTTTTAGAGCTTAGCCATTCACTGGGAGGGCGTCAGGTTCCCCCCTTTACATTCTGTAACCGATAAGTTCCTTCCCCAATATTCTCATCCACCTAGAAAGGCCCGAGCCATAGATTCTGAAACTTAGAATGTTTGCCTTTAGGTTCATTTGCTTTGTCCCATTTCAAGACTAAGTTTCTTACTTCAAAGTTATTCCCTTTATCCTTATGATTGTGAAACCATATTTTAACTATCTTTTGGTGGGATATGAATTTTGATTTATATTTCTCCCTCTCTTCCTCTAACATGAGCAGGGTGTCAATTCTTTGTTGTAAGGTTGATGAGGGGTGCCCCGTGGACTCCTGAGAAAGTTGAAGAGATGGGAGATATAGTCCGTTCGGGATAATGGATTCATGTCTGTATACCAGAAAGTATGGGGAATTTTCTATAGCTTCCTTGGGTGTAACTCTATCTGTCCATAAAGCATCGTGGAGTAGATTATGCCAATTCCTCTGGTTGTTTGCAACCGTTCTCTTCAATATTCTCACTAGGTTCTTATTGGTTGATTATGCCACTCCATTTCCATGTGGATAATAATTTGCAGAGTATTTGATTATGATTCCTTTATCTAGGGAGAACTCTATTAATAAGGTGGAATAAAAGTAAGTTGCATTGTCAAAAACAAGAACATGAGGGGCATCAAATCTTGTGATTAATTGTTGTTCTATGAATTGGAACACTACCTTCTGATTTACGTGAGTTAGAGGAATGGATTCTACCCACTTTGTGAAATAATTGATGGTCATAAGAATATACTTGTGTTGTTTCGAAGAGCTTGGTGTAATCTCTCACGTGATATCTAACCCCCATTGCTCAAAAGGCCTAGAAACAATCATCGGTTGGAGTGGGACTATTGCCCTCTTCTCTCTCCCAGCGCTTATTGACAAATTTTATAGTTTCTAGTGTATGTGTGGGCATCTTTGAACAAAGTGAGCCAATAATAGCCAACTCTTAGTATCTTATGAGTTGTAGTGTCTCCTACAAAATGTCCACCGGTAGGGCCATCATGGATTTCCTTCAGAACTTTGTCTGCATCTATAGGTTTCAGGCATCTTAAAAGTACCCCATCATAATTAACCCGGAAGAGTATCGAATTTATGAGGCGATATTGCATAGATTTTAACTTGAGATCTCTCCTTTCCCTGGGATTTAGGTCTTCTGGGTGAGTCCCATGATGTAGGAGATAAGTCAAATTATCATGCCAATACTCTTCCCCTAGGGAAATGTATGAAGCTTCACCACACCATATTTCCATTTCATTATCCCATCTGGGGTCTTCATTTACTTGGTCTTGAGCTTCAGCTACCAGTTTGCATAATCCTTGTCCTTTAACTAGTTTAGCAAGTTTTATGTCTAGATCAAACTCTTGGACTACTACCATCCAGTTCCATCTTCTTTCCCCCATATCTTATTGCGTAAATAGGGATTGGACTGCAGGGTGAGGTACAATTACTTTAGTATGGTTCTTGAGGATGTAAGATCTGAAGTGTTTTACTGCTTTATAAACTGCATAAGCTTGTTTATCTATAGCAGGATAATTCAGTTCAGCTCCTTGGAGGTTAGTTCTCATGAATGAGACCAGAGCCTAGTTTTTTTCATCATCCTTTTGAGTCAAAAACACAACTAACGATTGATAGGAAACAAAAGTGTAGAGGAAGAAATATTTGTTGAAATCAAGACTCTGTAATATGAGGGCTTGGGATATAGTGTTCTTAATATCGCTAAAGGCCTTCTTTCGTTCATCATCCCACTTAAATTCGACATCTTTACTAATCATCTTTTGTAAGGGCTTGATAGTTTTCGCGAAATTGGGAGTGAACTTTATCACAAAATTGATTTTCTCGAAGAACGACTGCATATCTTTCTTGTTGTGAGGCAACGGAAGTTGAGCTATGTCCTTAATCCTTTTTGGGTCTATGTGAATGCATGTTTGAGATATAATGTGACCTAGGAGGCTACCCTCTTCGACACTAAAAATAATTTTCTTAGGGTTTAAGGATATACTGTATTTCCTACACCTTTCAATAATCTGGTTCAAGTGTTGGATGTGGTCTTCTCTGTTCTTTGAATACACATTCATGTCGTCCAAGTAAACCACTACACACTTGTTGATTAACCCCTGAAAAGATACATCCATATCCCTCTGGAAAGTTTTTCCTGCATTGATTAACCCAAAAGGGATGTATTTGTAAGCAAAAGTTCCCCACTTGGTTCAGAAGGTAGTTTTTAAGCGGTCTTCCTCTGAAACCAAGACTTGGTTATAACCTGAGAAACCATCCAGCAAAGAGAAAATTTCAGATTTGTACACAGTCTGTAAGAGTTGTTCCATTGGCGGGACTGGGTAGTTGTGTTTTTCCAAAGCTCTATTGAGGTTTCTAAAATCTACGCATAGGCGGATCTCCCTTGATGTTTTCCTTATAGGAACCAAATTAGCTACCCATGCAGAATGTCTAACCTAGAATATAATTTTGGCAACTAGCAGTTTCTTCAACTCCTGACACATGAGGGATTCTAGGGAAGGATGATACTTTTAGAGCTTATGTTGGAAGGGTTTCACTTCAGGTTTTAAAGGGATAGTATGTTGAATGATACAGGTATCATAAGTTTTCAGATCTTGCTAGGACCACACAAAGACATATTGATACTATTTGAAGAGCTTTAGATAGGCCTTCCTTTCCTATTTAGTTATGGTTTTTCCAAGGTTTATGTTTTTTGGGTTTTCTAGGGTTCCGAGATTTACAGTTTCATGCATGGGACAGGAGCTAGAGGTCTTAGTGTTTTTGGGCCCTTTAAATCGTTCCTTTAGATCAAAAACGTTTTCTAAGTTGGATATCCCTTTCAATATAGTGTGAGACTTTGAATTATCAATCGACTAATTTATATGAAGGTTGATTTCCGTCGACTGTTCCTAGAATGATTCATCATCAATGGCTAACTCTTTAATATTTCCCTGATTGGTTAGAAAGTTTATAATATGTTCATCTCCCTCAAAAAATTTCCAATTTAAAATATTGTTGGGCACTGAGGGTTTATATAACAGTTCTACAGTGAACCAGGAAGCTACATAATATTCTAGAGGTGATATCCTTGAGGTAGTTGTGGCCTGGGTATCAACAAGAATGTTCTTTTCTCTGGGAATTGTTGTAATGTTGAAATCTCCAAAATGCTCGATTAGCCTATGCACTTCATGTTGGTAATTCTTCGGGTGTGGAGAATTGCAATGTATAGTACTCCTTATTTGTCTAACAATGATTTCAGAATCTCTGAAAACCTTCAATTCTTGAACGTTTAGGTCTATAGCTTTCTTTCACCTCTGTACTAAAGCCTTGTACTCAGAAGTGTTATTCATGCATTCGAATTCTAATCTGCAAGAAAAGAAATGTCGTTTAACTTTAGGATCAATGAGCATGCACCCTATCCCTGACCCTTCTTGTGATTTAGATCCATAAAAATATAGGTTCCAAGCTTGCGGGAAATACATATCGACTTCCCCTTCGCTATTACTCTGCTCTTTTCCTCCTGCTAGTTCTGTGATTTCTAATGTAGGTTGTTGACATAAGAGGGTTTCTTCCGCCAATGTCAGCAACTCCTCCTGAAAAATGATTTTGAAGTTCTGAGTGAGAGGGACATCAGATGAAAGAGGGAAGAATTTCCCAAAGTAGGAATCGTAGGAATAATTGCCTAACATAGGGAAATCTGTCGATGATGGTTCATTTGGGGTTTCTAGGTCAGTGACAATATGTTTCAGATACCTTTCTCTATCAATTATGATAATATTTGTGTATCCTTTCAAAGGTAGCCAAAGATGTGCCCTATCTGTACTAAAGTATCCGTTTAATTTCTCAGACCAATCTCGGATTAGTAGTAACCCATAGGCTTCTGGGATATCTACTACAATGATGTCAATTACTTGCACAAAATTAGGATGTGTTGCTATTCTTATAATTACATATTTCAGTTCTATTATGACTTTGACCTGGGTTCTGTCTAGTTGTATTACATGTTTGTCACTTTTGAGAGGAACAACATTTAGTTTTTTTCAAATAGATAGGGGCATAACATTGAATGATGCTCCTGAATCGAGTAAACAATTGTGGAGGTTTCTATTGAAAACTTCGAACGTTAAAAGGAAAGGTGGGAAAAAGGTTTTCCCTTCTTATCTTCCGAGCAAGTGTTTATAGTTGGTTTATTTACTAGATCTATGGGAGTTAGATTTCTTTCTTGATCACTACTTGTCATAGAGTTTTCTATTGATTTCAAAGCATGCAGCAGAAAGTCCTTTTGTTGAGGGATTCTACATATGTTAATAACTGATATATTAGCCTTTAACTTATTCAAATCTTCAACTACGTTGTAATCCAATTTGGGAGACTCTTGGGTATGGATTATTATAGGGTTCTTATGGGGAGAAAAAGGTTCTTTCATGTGGTTGGGGGCTATATTTCACTTGGAATCTTGGGTAGTAGCAAGATCTTTTGAGACAGGTAGACCCTTACTGCATGTTTTCACAACTGAGACTTTTACGGGTTCTTGAGACTCAAAAAAGTCTTCGGAAGGCATGATTGTTAATGTTTTATGCTGATATTATAGTTCTTTGCATTTCATAAGATAAGAGCATAAAATAAACAAGATCACTGAGAAATACACATCCACAATAGACACAACATTTATCCT
>JZKD02S2240902.1:113639-132562 GCA_000966675.3 Picea glauca
ATTAACCTAATAATAAAAATAATAATAATGACATGATTAATCCACAATGGGGATTTAATCCAATAACAAAATAATAAGAATGCTCTTCGCAGTTACATTATTTCAACAATGATTAGGTCAGGATCCCATATCAACATGGTTGTGTCTTCTGGTGGATCAATCTCTTCTTGATCAACAACATTCCTAACTGAAATACTTGGTTGTTCGGTTAGGGAGACTTTGTCTAGAAACCAATTGTCCATTAAATTCATGGCACGCACCCATTGAGGGCAGTGTTATTCGGAGTGATTTTTCTGGTGATAAGTACAGAAAGAATCAGATGCTACGTTTCCCAAATCAATATTTATGTTAGTTGGGGGAGGTTCAATTGCTTTAAATCGTGGGTTTCTTTTAAATAAATTCTTATAGGGCCTTTGGCCTTGGTTTCTCTCCCCAACACTTCTTTTCATGTCTATGATTTTGTTTGATAACTTCTTAACCATGCGTTGTAGGTATTCTATGTCTCCATTACCCATTTCAGGAGCTTTCTCTACTTGTTTCCCTGGGGTTCTAGTGAGAAATAGCCCTCTCCAAGGAGGGGGTTGAGCTTATTTCTTGACTAAGGAGACCTGAATCTCTTTGCATACTTTCATTTGTAATTTAATCATTTTGGCTTCCTCAAAATTCTCAGCCAAGGTTCGTTTGGCATCCCTCTTCACAAACATGGAAATAGAAGCTGGGAGGGCATTAACATATACCTGGATTTTCAACTCTTGGGTAGGTTTAGCTTCAGGTTGGAATTTGTTCAAGATAGTTGTGAATCTTTGATTGAAATCTTTAACCCTTTATTTCGAAGTCATGGTGGCGGAAAATAGTTCAACCATCAAAGCTCCTGTAGTAGTTTCTTCTGCAAAATTATCTAGAAAATCCTTTTGAAACTTCGCCCAACCTGCTATAGATCCTATAGGCATATTAAAATACCATGTGGAAGCTGAATTCTCAAACGTATATGGGAATAGTCGACATACTACATCTTCATGTTGGACGTTCATAAGTTTGATCGCTAGTATGAATTTCTTGATATGATCTTCAAGCAATCCCGAGGTCTCAGAGTCAAAATTAGGGAGTAACTTCTCTGGATTTTGGGGAATAGTATGTACTCACCATGGAATGGTGAAAGCGTCTCTGGCCAACCAAGGTTGGTTGTTCTGAGATGGGTTTCCTCCCTCTTCATCATGGTCATTGTTGTCTTCCATACCTTCGGATCCTGAGTTAAATTATTTCTCTTATGAAAAATCGTTCGACTCAGATACGTCTCCGGCTGGAATTTTAGGGATCAGATTAAGAGGATGTTTGATTTCGGTGATTATGAAATTTATTAGGTCTTCTATTGTGTGCACAAAAACCTGTTCGGGGGTGTCGACCATTAGTTTGCTTATTTTTTGTCTTCAAGGAAGTATCGAAGCTAAGGAAAACACATTGATATGTCGGGCATATGCTCTTGTGATTCTTCTAAATTGATTTAATTCCTCGTGAAAAAGAGCATAAGGTATATTAGGGAACAAGCATTCTTCCTCAGACTGGGGCAAGTCGCTCATTTCAGGAGTACTCAATGTGTGTGACTTGTCTTGGGAATGACTAGCCATGCATGTGGGTTTTTTATGAATCTACAGGTTGTTTGAAATATTACATGAAATATGTAGTCAGCCATTCATTCTATATCCCTCCTTCTAGCACCAATTCTTTTGATGGGTTCTAAATATTACATGAAATATGTATTCAGCCATTCATTCTTTGGCCCTCCTTCTAGCACCAATTCTTTTGATGGGTTCTAAATCCCTTTAATTAAACATCATGAACCAACCCTGCCACTGAGGCCTAATTAGAATCTGCATCATTTAGTAGTGGAATGGTTCTCCAGATATTACGATCCGGACAATTAATCGATGGGCTTTTCATTTTCTTGTGAAGGATTCTCCTTCGGTTTGGACTTTATATTTTTTTTATTTTCTCTTAGGTGGGACCAGTATAAGATAGGAGTCGGTATAAACCAACTAGGTAACAAAACAAGAATAATTTTAACTACAGGAGAGGAGGTTGAGCTTGGGATAACCCGCTACTCAAGCATGCAGACAAAAATTCTATACCACAGGCCTAGTACTAATACGTTAACCATGTGAATATCCAATTATTGACTGAGATACAAATCATCAGAAAGAAAAGACATATGCAATAAATAATGGCAAGTAAAATAATTCACTTAACTCTAATCATCCATCAAATAATAACACAACGATTCATCTTCATCAATAAAGAAAGAAATACAAAACATTGCATCAGATAACTTATCAAAAAATTTAATAGCTCTTACTCATTACAACATCCATTCATGAGACAAGATAGGAAATAGTTCTTCTCCACGTCCAATCATACATGCATTTGATGAAAATATAACTTGCCTCTGGTCCAGAAGGACTTCCCAATTAAAGGTTGCTCCATAATAATTCTTAACAAACCAGAAATGAGAGTTTCTTGCAACAACCATTGACCTCCATACTAATTGGTTGATGCTCCTATTTATAAGATAAAATTCAACTGAAAATAATGGCTAAGTGTAGATAAGTAAAACAAAACTCGCCACGTGGAATTCTCCTATCAACTTGTCTAGGATTTATCTCAAGGTATCATTTTAAACAAGTGGTTATTCTCGTATTCTGACCAATTGATGAAAAACTCTTCACATGTGTGGGCGTGCAGAAATTTGTGTTGTTCCATCGAGGCTGCGTAAATTTATTTGAGCTCCAGTGCATGTGCCCGATACTTGAAAAGATTGGCACTTAACTGTTGTAGTGCTATTACACATGAAAATTACTCACTCCAATGATGACCTATTGTCATCATTACCAGTGTCGCAAGTGTCTCATTTTAGCCTTAAGTGTCATAGTGTCGCAAGCATCATACTGTCATCTTGCCTAAGTCATGTCTCGAACGAAATTACAAGAACACTTAAGACACCTTCAAAGACTAGTTTAAGAAGGAGAAATCACTTGACAAAGAGTACAAAGATTTTACCATGGAAAAAACCACTCAAAAGTCATTTTTGGAGGCCATCGCTTCCTTGCCCACTTTCAGGGAGTGTTAGCGCTCCTTGCCCTCCTTTGGTGGAGCATTGCAACACTTTGTGCCCCATTTTAAGGGAGTGTTGGTTTGTTTGAGATAATTTTGGACTGTTGAGGAAAATCAGGGATAAATCCCCCTCATCTTTGGAGTTTTTTGGATTCGAATACGAGGTCAAGGTTGGATCTTAGGGAGGATCCACAACTGATGGAGAAATATCCCCAACCTATCCCAAGAATCTCTAAGATGGTTAGGCCTCTCCAAGCCTATATAAGGAGGCCTCTTCATGGTGAAAAAAGGAGACATTGAACGCATCCAACTTATGATCTCATAAGGAAGATATCAGTGAAGTTACAATCATTCTAATAATGGAACTTTTAAGCAAGGGTCTGGACAAAGAGAGCTTGGTGAAGCTGCTGCATCTACATCTATGGTTGTAAGCACTTTGATTTGTTTTCATTAATATATGTGTGTGTGTGTGTGTGTGTGTGTGTGTGTGCTTGGCCTATTTCCTACAAATTTGTGTATGTTTCATGAATTTGTTCTTTTTGATAGATCTATTTTGAATCTAATCATGGTAGGAATTGGAGGTATGTTTTTTCATTTTTGTTCCTTTGATTACAGGACTTTCTGAAGAACTTGGAGATCAAGATCAGCCTGGATCGATCAAGGACAAACATTATTAAAGGTATTTATATTCCTTTCTTCTTATTCCTCAACTAGTTTGTCTTCATTAGAAGGAATGTCATTATTCAACATTTGCACCTTTTTGTCTTGGTTATAGGGGTCTAGTATCCAAGAGGGAATCCACTTGTCCATAGGGGGATTCTCTTGTAACATAAATTGTCGACTCCATTGGGGATCGAAGCCTTCAGTTTTGGTTTCTTTCCTTGGTATTTTTTTTGGCCTTTGCTCACCTTTAGATCTTATTCATGTTGTGTCTCTGATTCTTAGATGTGTTGTTGGGTTTTGAATTCATTCTATACACACTAAATTTCTGGTTTTCATCATTTTTTTGAGTTCTGGGCAATTGTTTTGACTTTCTGAGATCCCAACGCTCCCCTGCCTCTACTACTAGAGCACTGACACTCCCTTGTAGCCTCTCATAGAGCGTTGCAACTCTTTGGTGCCCTTGAAACCAAAGCGCTGGTCTTTTTTTCTGTAAAAACCTCGTGGGGAGTTTATATTTGAGTCCTTTTTTGATGTTTTCACTTGCTCAAGTTTCTACCATCTCAGTGTGTCCCTATTTTGGCCAGCAACCTATTGATTTCTGAGAATTGATTATATATATTTTTGGATTTTTGACGTTTTTTCCTTACTTTGAGTCACTCTTTTTTCTTGCAATTTGGAGTCGACCCACTGTTTTTTCACTTATATGATTGAATGAAAGTTGTTGTGAGGGAATTCAGAGATCTGTGCACCATTCCATTTGATCTTTGAGGTCATTTTTTCAAGCATTTTCTTCTGTTTTGAGTTTTTTGGTTTTCTTTTTTAAATTGGTTTTCTCTGTGTTTCTTGTTTGATCACAACGAGAGTGTATTTTGTTTATGTGAAGTTTGCTTCTGATTGTCTAAATCTCACAGATCTTAAAGTTTGATTGATATAGGAAGCTTTACACCAAGTTGATTATCATTCACATATAAACAAAAGGACATATTTTTATGATTGGTTTTTTGATATTAGAACAAATTTCTGAATATTTTAGCATCATATTGGATTCTTGATTGAGAAACAATTGCATGAGGTTACTACATCTTAGTGTTTGACAATGAAAGGAAAATTCCCTTCTCCTTCCCTTAAATAGACATTCATTGAAAGAAAAGAATGCTTATCATTTCTTGTTCATTTTTGGGAATTGAGTCATAATACCATCAGTTTCACTTTCATACACCCCTGAGTAAAGAACAACTGCAAAATTAATGCTAATTAAAATTGATCTAGAACTTTTTGTTTTTAGAATCTTCCACCAACATTAGACAAGGATTAGCGCTTTGGATTAGGCTGTGAGTACAACTCTCCAAAGAATTCAAAACAAAAATTAGCATCTTGAGATAGGGAGAGAAAATCCAATTGTCATATAGGCTTTCTGGGATCCCCCTCTCACACAGGTGTTATGCACGAGGTCGCATTCAGGAGAGTTACGAATATTATCCCTCCATCGTTCAACCGTTCATAGTAGTCATATCGTATATTGGGGGTTCTTCTTGAGGTTCAACTGTTTTCATTTGGTCTCGGTGCTTCATGAATTCTAAATTCGTTCGGGGTCCTCTGGAGTTCTACCGGTCCACTTGTCTTCAGTTCTCTCGAAGGATTTGAGACTTGTTATCCTACCCATACGTTTGGACTGGATTGTCGAATTTACCCGCCTAGGGGCTGACTGTGAGTTGGTGTCCTTAGTATCCATAATATTTAGGTTCTTACATGAGGTGATGGTGAAGGGAAGTCTCACTATACCTGGAATAGATGTTGGTCAAACTCACTCAGGCTCCTTGGAGGGTAAATCTACAATTACTGTGTGGAAGATTGCACCAAGGTGTAAGTCTGTTAAGCAGGTCACCATTGTAATTATTCCACCCACTCATATCCTAGCCCCTTCTTGACTTGATCATGTGACATTGGATTTTATCACCAACTAGTACGATCATTGAGAGAAGGTTTTGTTTGCTTGGTTTGATTCCTAGATTTTTTAACGTATGTTGTTTCTTTTCGTTAGTCAGCCATAGATTTATTTTTTCGTTCGTTACTTAGCTCAAGAAACATCGACCTTCGTCATTCACGTAGGATGCAAGGGTTACCCCCGGAATATCTGGAGGGTTATCTACCTTTTCTTTCCAACTCTTCATAAGGCCCTCCTAAGGCTCATAACGAACTAGGCTCTAAGGTTGGAAGCACACACTCTTTGGAACAGTTCCAAATTGTTTCTAATTCTTTAGAAGATTTTTGAATCAACCTAGCTTTGAGTATTAGGCGAGAATTGCATCTGTTGCGGGTGAACTTGTCTGGAGAGGTTGTTTTTATTGAGGATACCGAAGTACCCACCAGAACTAATGCAGGATCTGGAGTAGAGGATCCTTTTTTCCAAAGTGAACCATTTAGGACCCCAACTCATACTATTGGAACCTCTGGTTTTGGTTTTGTCCCTTTGACAGTACGTGATCTATACGGTAACCTAGGAGTGAGTCTCGATTGACCTATGGCATCATAAGTGCCTAAGACGTTTGTTATTTATACAATACCTTGAAATCACTTTACCAGTACAAACATTAATGTCATCACCGTTGCAGACCATTTTTTGATTGGTTCTCACTCGGAATATAGTATCCAGATGACCCATTCCACTATGGTCCCGCATGTTGCTACAATCCCCATCGGAAATGTGACACCATCCCAGGCTCCGATTGGAACACCACTTAGACCAAATCCATCAGTTATACTTGAGTACAGAGGTCTGAATGCTTCCATTACCAACACTACTGAGGTTATACCCGGAGGTTCTATCCCTACACATTTATTTGGAGGAGCTAGTCTTGGTGGCTCTAATCCGGTTGGAGCCTTCAGTCATTCATTCACTTCTGATTTCCAGATCCCTCTAGGAACTCAACCTCACGCTGGGGGGCAACCTCCATTTGGGAGTCAAACTCAAATGGGGCCACAATCTCATCTTGGGGGGAAATCTCAGACTAGAGTCCCTAACCCGTTGTATGGACAGAATGCGACACCAAATCTTTGGCACATTCCTTTTCTGGGAAATCTGCTATTCCCCGGTGGGAAACATCCTCAAGGACAACAACAAAGTTATCCTCCTTATGGCCAAAATTTTTATCCCCCTTATGGGAAAACCCATCAACCAACTTATAATCCTCAGAACCCATTAGGTTATCTTGTTTCTCAACCATCATTGAATCCTGTTTATTTTGGTCAGTAACAATCGTATGTAGGAGGATATATTGGATACAATTATCCACCTAAGCCGTTTTACAGTCCTACTGGTGTCCCTATGACACACCAGTATCATCCTCAAGTTAACTGACAACTACCATTTCTCGCGACTCTGGATATCCTAGACTTGTCTCGATTGACCAATGATCCTATATTGCATTATCCCTTTTGGCCAATGATCCCTACTAAATTACCTTCAGATATTCCAAAATTTGACGGTAAACCTAGTGAAGACCCGAACAATCATGTGATGAATTTCCATTTATGGTGTTCATCGAACTCCTTAATGGACGATTCTATATGTTTACGTCTTTTTCATTGAACACTTACGAGCTCAGAAACCAAGTGGTATATTGAACTTCCATGTGGTTCTTTCCAAGATTTCAACTCCCTTGTCATGTCCTTTCTCACGCACTTTCAACTACCCATTCAATACGAGACAGGTACCAAAATCTTGACCTCCCTTCATTAGAATAACTTTGTGCATATCTTTGATCATATTCATGAATGGAGATGACGGTGAAGGTTGATCAAAGAAATCATTCCTGACCAGTTATTGGTGGAATGGTTTACTAAATCACTGTTACCCCTGATTTCTAATGATGTCGCCATGGGTGGTGTAGTCACCGAGTAAGAGGCCATTGCTCGGGCTCAATACTTAGATTTGGTTTATTCACAATCTGGTACTTTGTATGAGTTGATCCCAAATGCTACCTGTGAAAACACCGATCCATCCAAACCGTCATCCACGTCACATGTGGATGGAGTCATCAGCTCCATCAAAACCCAATCCCCTTCCCAGTCGATTGGAATGGAAAATCGATCTGCTTCGGCACCCACTCCCAGTTTGACCGCACTCTCCTCTACCTCCCCCCAAACTTAAGTCTCTGAGGTGAATGCAGTTCAATATGCCCCTTCACAAAAATCCAGAGGTAAGAAGAAGACAAAGAACAAACCTAAGAAGAATAATAACAACGAACAACCCAAAGCTCAAAAACCACCACCCGCTACCGAAAAGCAACCATACAAAAAGATGAAATTTCCATGTCTTATTTGTGGTGATGATCACTACACTCAAGATTGTCCACATCGCGATGAAGT
The DNA here is from genome assembly GCA_000966675.3 of Picea glauca. NCBI lineage: Eukaryota > Viridiplantae > Streptophyta > Pinopsida > Pinales > Pinaceae > Picea > Picea glauca. Next base: position 121,776 of record JZKD02S2240902.1, read on the forward strand.
GGCCAAAATTTTTAAGGGGAATTCCCAACTTGTCATGCTTACTCATCCTTTTCCTCAGTAGCAATCTATGGTTGCTCAAACCCCCTCTCCAGGGGGAAGTTCCAGCCACCCTTCTCATGATGAAACCTTGACAAGTGCCCATATTTATCTATTTAACGATATTGATTTAACCACTTGCTCTACAACTTATGACATGCCAACTAAACTTGACAAAGGAAAGGTCACTAACGGTACTTTATCGTATCCATCACCATCCTCCATTAGTCCTCCATCTGTTAGTCCTCCGTCTGGATCACTCCAGATCAAGAAACCTATGTTCGACTCTATATTATGCCCTCCTAAGAGCACTATCCATAAATCTAACTTTAATCCTAGTTCACGTGCCGCCTAGAACTACAACATTGTTTAAGATTTGGCTCAAGCACCGTGTGCTATGTCTGCGTTAGAAGTTCTATAGCACTTCCCTAGTTAACATAGAACACTCTTGGCTTCTATTGGCACTTTTGATCCTGAGTCATCCAAAAATATCATGTTTAACTTGGAAAATTTTACGTCTTGACTCTCTCACCAACTTGCTTTCCAAATTGATGTTGTTGTTCACAATCAACAAATTCACCGTACCATCTTGGATGAGGGAGCCTCTACCTGTTTCATGTATTTATCTTGTTGGAAAGGTTTAAAATCACCTACACTTAACAAATCCCCAACGATGTTGTGCTCATTCGATGTGCGAGGTTTTCATCCCCACGATCTTTTGCAGTGCCTATCCGTCCAATTGGGCGGCAAAACCATCTTTTTTGACGTCAAGGTGGTCGATGCTCCCCCCGATTACAACTTATTACTAGGAATAATTTGGTTTTATGATATGACTGTCGTTGCTTCATCGGTATTTTGATGTGTACAATTTCCTCATCAGGGAAAAATTGTCACTATCGATCAGTTAGATTTCTATACACCCAACACTCACACTCCCGCTACCAACAATATTCCTTTCTAGGGAGATCACAAGATCACGTATGAAATTGTTGGTGTAGGATTGTTAAAAGATTCCACCCTTATGGGTACCTTCCCTGTGCCAATCCCTCCTACCACACATCATGTTTCCACAATCAATATGATTTCGACTACGAATTATCAGTCTTTGGAATCATCTAATCCTTGGATTGTACCTAGTCCTCTAGAGTTCGATGCAATAGGTGACAACATGTCACTTAGTCCAAACAAGGCTTGATACGCTGCTATTCAATTTGTCTCTCCCTCCTCGGATGACCAACATCTCTTGGCACCTGACACCTACTCGATGCCATCTTGGTTGAATTCTTTGACGTCTACCTTTGACTACATTTCTCAAATCTTTCCGTATGACGAACCTATTATGGAAATGATTATCATTGATGACATACCTTGGGATGATAACCATCATCAATCCTCTTTTATTCCACCTCTTGAAGAAATACAAGAAGATATACATTCTATATCCCCCCTCCCCCCGATGTTGTCGACTTTCCACAATCACCCATACTTACACAAGATACCATTTCTGAGGGGAATTTAGGCAACATTACCTCTATGGTCATTATTGACATTTTGATCAAGGAAGGTGTCATGGAAAATATTAATCTCGGTGCTAATTGTTCTCCTAAGGAAGTGGTTTCTTATAACTCTTATTTAAATAATTTCACGATGTATTCGCTTGGAGATACAAAGAAATGCTAGGGATCGATCCTTCTATCATTGTGCATGAGATCAAAACTTACCCAGGTGTAAAACCTATTCAACAGAAACTTCTCCTGGTCCATCCTAAGAAGACCATGGCTATTAAGGCAGAAGTTGAGAAATTATTGAAATCTGGCTTCATCTATCCTGTCCCTTTGACAGAATGGGTTTCGAATATTGTTCTGGTCACTAAGAAACAAGGGACCATTCATGTCTGCATTGATTATAGGGACATCAATAAGGCTTGTCCAAAAGACAACTACCCTACGCTATTCATCGATCAAATCATTGATAATTGTGCAGGTAGTGTGATTTTATCTTTCATGGATGGTTTCTCAAGGTACAACTAGATTGACATTTTACCTGTTGATCAACATAAGATATCCTTCATCCATCCATGGGAAAATTTTGCCTATCAAAATCTACTGTTTGGCCTCAAAATATTTGGTGCCACATTCCAACGGGCCATGTCATATGCTTTCCACGATATCAAACATATTGCGGAACCTTACCTCGATGATTTACCTACCCATTCATCGAGTCGATCAGAAGATTTTGGTCATCTACGGGTGTTGTGGGGAAAATCTCCCTACGGACTAGCAAACAGAGTTCAAACTTTGCATGAAGATATGACTGAAGAGAAACTACTTTCTACCTTCATTCCTAGATTTAAATCCCCTTTTCTTAGTAAATGTATGGAAAGATCAACCTACCTCGTTCATAGAGTTTGATGTTGATCCTCCATTGTACTTGATTACTTGTTCGCAATACTCCTTACAAAGATGACTTGCATCCAAGACAAGCAACAACTATGCATACATCGTACTTATATACTAACGGGTTAGAAATCCAAAACATGTACTAATCAAACTATAAAAGTTCATGAATTGGGACGGGAAAAGCATTTTCTTTATTACTTTGAATGAGTCAACTTACAAAAGTTGAGACCGACCACTGCTCTATGAACCTGATCCTGGGCTCCTCTTCTTATGTCCTTCAACTACTTTTCTTTGAATCTCCTTTGGCACAAGGAAAGGCTAAAGGGTTGGGACAATGGGAATACGTAAATGGGTAGAGTTTCTTTGCTATATTTTTTCTCCTTCCAAATGGGACCCCTACCCCTTCTCTTATAGGCTAGAAGGAGCTAGGTATTTGGATGAACCCTCGGCCATGCATGGCCGAGAGTTTCAGTTAACTCACCCATAGCTTTTGTGTTACGTCGAAAAATTTCCTTTTTTTGTGATTTTTTCGGTCCACGTGAGCTGTTTTGGGTCAGCCAGCATGTACACATGTGCAGTAATGGAGTAGGGTGCGTGGGACTTTATAAAAGAGGATTTTCAAAGAGTTGTTTAGTAGTGCTTTGGAAAATAAAGGATATGAGATGGACTGATGCCAGGTAAGAATGTGTGGTGCAATTTAGGGTTATAACAGTTGCCACCTAATGTGTGAGGTCAGAAGAGCATCTAATGGCCAAAATACATTACCAATATTTACTGATGTGCCGAACGATTGAGCCCAAGGATCAGGAACTGGGAGGCGCCGTATGCAAAATAACACATGTCTCACCGAGGCGGGCATACCCATGCTCGGGATAAAATAGAATCATAGCTACCAATAAAATACACTGTAGATCCATGTCAAATAACTATAAAGAGTAGCTGCGAACAATACACAACAGAGCTACATCTTGAAATCAGAAAGATATACATATAGAGTATCCATCTTCCAGAAGTTGATTCGGCCTGATGGCTGGAGATGAGATCTTCAGAGCTCGAGCAACAATTTCAAAATCTTCAAAAATTGGGTAGGAGTGTAATATGAGTGTACGATTGCACTACCCAAAGGTCTTTGAGGCTCGTCGGTCATGGACTTGATAATATTGATGATCAGACTGAAGGCTTCAATGATTTCGAACAAGGACTTGATTGGATGTTCAGGATGGTCGGGTATGAGGACAAGAGACATATTGTAGAGGGGTTGACTCAGGCTTAGTGACAAACTTCCCTTGGATAAAAACACGACAAATGATGAGACTCAGGCAGCATGGCATTAATCATAAGTCTATGAAGTAGGAGGCAACGCAAACTCTTCATATGTTTGGAAGGATAACCAAACAGTGGAGGACACAACTCTATATAGCGAGAAAAGATTCCTAAGGTCGTACTACATCCCATAGTCCGATGAAAAAACAGACAGATGTTCTTTATCCAAGGGCGACGCATTATGCTGCCAATAAAGAAAATACTTTTCCCTTCCTCTTTTTGGGGTATATTTGATTTTTTTTGTCCTTTTCAATAGTTTTGGAAAAATAATAAAAGAATATTACGTTACAAAGGAGGAACGAGTCTTGAGAGCATACAAGCTTAAGGCACAAGGACAAGACTGATGTTCTAGTAGAATGATACTCAAGAAAAATCCTCCGGGGGCCAAAGGTGTTAAAACGTAGAAGCAAACTGTTACAAGGTTGGCGTAGAAGGTATGAAAATGTGGTTAATAAAACACACAATGGTAACGTCCTTCGATGTAAGTTTAACGAGCCCAGAGAAGGTAAGCTCGATCATTTTTAATGTTTAGAGAGTCTGAAAAAACATAAAAGGAGACTCCATTGGGGTACCTTTTTCGAAGGTAGTCTAGTCAGTTCGAAAAAGGGGTAAACTAGAACCGACAAGACGTCTATTCAAAACCATTTTAACGAGTGTGATAAAGACAAGATCACTCGGTCATTTTTTCATTTTTAAGGATTCTAAAAAAGGATTAACTATGGACTCCGTCAGGAATATTCTTCTGGACCAATTTAACGAGTGTGAAAGAATAAGGTCACTCGACGATCTTTTCAATTTTAGGGAGTCTGAAAAGAGCTTAACTATGGACTCCGTGGGGGTTCCTTTTTCGTAAGTTTAGTCCCTTAGGCCTGAAAAAGGGATAAAATTATACCTGAGAGTACTCTTCTAAAGAATGGAATTTCGATAGAGTATACCTTTGTTCATACAGTTGACCATCCGTACTGAAAAAGGGGTAAACTACCGCTAGATAGATGTGACTTCAAATTTCAGTTTAACGAGCATGAAAGGCCACAAGATCCCTCAGCAATATTTGTTGGCAAATGTTTAACAGGTAGCATATGCTTGTCATTGATGGAAAGTACAACAGTAAAGATGGTAGGATCAGAGTGTGCATTGATGGAAAAACAGGAATAACGTAAGCTCAGGAGGAACAACATCGAGGATAATGCACGCAACAAAGCTCAAGATATAGGAGTTCGCTGAGGAGAAGGAAGACAAAGGTCGAGGCCTTTGAGAACTTGTAATTATCCCAAGGTTGGGAGGAAAGTGTGAAAAGCTCAGGAGGGAGCACAGCTGCTGTCAGATCGGTTGAAGAAGAAGATATGGACCATTGGTTTCTACGTCCAGGAGGAGCTTAGGAGAAGCCTATAGAAGGGAGAGATCGAGATCCGTTGGATCTCATTCAAAAATACCGTCAGCCGTCAGATCAGACAAGAGCTGCACGAGGTTTACCATCGAGAAAATCTAAGGTGAAATCCTGAAAGGAGGGTTGACTCATCGGGGTTTCACATATTGGGAATCCCATGAGCTAATGCATTGTGGCATTGAAAAGCTAGAAACCCCGACGAGTGGTAAGACTGTGGTCATGGGGGTAATGGTCATATGGGCCAGGAGCCTAGCCAGGAGAGCTAGTGCATAAAGAGCGCGTCGGGATTCGAGGGATCACGAATCCTAAGGACATACATGTTTTGACATTGGAAAGTCTGAAACCCCGATGAGGAGGCTTGGCTACGGTCATATAGAGGGAGGACACGTGGACCACGAGCTTAGCCGGAGGGCTAATTGAAGTTAGAGGCGTCAGATCTAAGCACAGGGTTCGACCATCGTTGGATCGAGGAAAACCTGCACGATATTTAAAAGTACAAGGAGTAGAGGGCTCACAAATCCCGGAAGTAGGAGGATCGTCCATCTCAAGGGGACATATGAACCATTGATTGGAGTTTCGAGGATCGCGTGTTGGAAATGTCAAAGAAACAATGCAACAGCAATCCTGATTTCTCGATATGAAAAATCCCGGCGTAATTTGAGCCGTCAAATCAAGATCACATCTGAACCGTTGATCAGAGTTTCGAGGATCACGTGTTGGAAATGTCAAAGAAACAATGCAATAGGAATCCCGATTTCTCGATATGCAAAATCCTGACTGAACCTGAACTGTCATATCAAGATGTGATCTAGACCATCGACCCGACTCACGTCAGCAGACCACGTCAACTAGGGACACGTGGCACAACCAGGTAATGACAAGTGTCAAAATGATTCAACATTTTAGGCACATGTAAGTCATGAATCAGAGTGACACGTGTCAGTATTCAACACGTGTCAATCCACGTGTGACGTCAGCAAATGGACACCACGTCAGAGTTTCTAGGATCGCGTTTTGGAAATGTCAAAGAAACATTGCAACAGTAATCCTGATTTCTCGATATGGAAAATCGCGACTTAAATCGCAGCCGTTGAATCAAGATCAAATCTGGACCGTTGATTCCAATCAATGGAGAGGCATCGGGGATCGAGAGTTAGACATGTCAAAGAAAATTGACATCAGGAATCCCAATATCGCGATAGGTGAAATCGTGATATAATCTGAACCATCAGATCAAGTGTTGATCGAAGGGCTACTGATGCATGACACAGTGAAACTACCAGAAACCATTGATGATGTCTGCTAGAGAATTCGAAAAAACCCCTGTGTGATCGTCAGAGGAGATGAAGAGTCTCCAAGCTTCGTCCAAGTGAAGGAAGACTATTCTTAGAAGGGATTGACATATGGATGAGTGTGGAAGCCTATAACTGAAACAGAGAAGGTGAGCTTGACTATCACAGAGAAGACGAAGAGTCTCAACTGCCAGAGAGGCCGAGGAATCTCAACATAGCATCCAGTGATACTGAACGCATGGGAAAACGGCCAGAGAAGCTGAAGAGTTATGATGATTATCACGCAGAGAACTCGAGAGGTGGAGGAGATTGGCGCGGTATGAGCATGTAGAGGAATGGAGAATATTGCATGCACAAGATGCATAGAAGCTATATATACATGGTACAAAGAAGAGATGGGGTTGGTGTTGATGTTGGAGTTGTTGTGGTCGTTGTGTAGAAGGATTGAAGTGTGAGCAAGGAGGCAGAGCGTAGAAGTAGAAATGCACAGAAGAGGAACTGTGCAATGAATTGACATGGCGCACAGAACATAAAAAGCAGAAGAATAGACAGTGCAAGTCATGTGTGCAGGAAGTCAATGAGGCAGACAGAGTAACGAAATGCAGCAGAACAGTGATGAGTCTGGTAAGCCATTGTTGAACATCTTATCACTGTAATAAGTTTCAGTAGCAAAGATTTATATTTTAGGTTGGTTGGGAGGTGCTCGGGAGGACTGTTGTCCTTAGAGGTTCAAGTGGGTGCTTCAACACAGGGAGTTGTAGCTTCCATCTGGTTGTAGCCAGAGAAACCAGGGTGGCAGGGTGGTGCAAGCGAGAACTCTTGTTCTCTGTTATATAGGTCGGTGCCTGTATGATTGTAAGTTGGTGCTTCCATCCAGTTGGTGTTGGAAAAACTCAGGGAGTTGGTGCTAGAGAAACCAGGGAGTTGGTGCTTCCTTCTAGTTGGTGCTAGAGAAACTAGGGAGTTGGTGCTTCCTTCTAGTTGGTGCTAGAGAAACCAGGGAGTTGGTGCTTCCTTCTAGTGGGTGCTAGAGAAAACAGAGAGTTGGTGCTCTCAACAAGTTGCAGCTTGCAAAACAGAGGTTTTAGCCTCATTATGAATTGGTGCTCATATGTATGATAATGTAACTATTACTTATCATATAAAGAAAATGAGGTTTTTACCCTGTATGGGTTTCCTCGAGAAATATCTGTCTCTGTGTTTCTCATATATGTGACTGATGCTGAATGTGCCATTTTTTATTTCCATGCATTATTGTGATCATCATTTAGTGTTTCTACAAAGAGTCTAAAAGAAGCATAATTGTTTAATCTCGGTAACAACTGATTCACCCCCCCCCCCCTCTCAGTTGTCCAACAATCTTTTCATGTTTAGAGGGTCTGAAAAGGGCTTAAAAGAAGACCTGTTATTTTTTGGGAGTCTTGAGGGTGAGATCAAGAGTGAAGAAGAATCATGCAAATGAGGCTCAAACTCATATTCAGGAAAGAGTATAAGGACTCCCGAGCCTACAGTGTTTTAAAGACGACATGGACACCATAATGCAACCAGGACCTACCTAGGGCATCCATGTTCTGGTAAGCTCTACTACCAAGTTGCGACACTTCTACAACAGATATGATGGTTCTGTGTCACAACCTGATGGAATCGATCCTATTGCAGAGGAAAAAGACAATGAGACACAAAATTCGGGGTAGTAACCCAACCTATATGCTCAAGTTGATTCTTGGAAACATTTTCATGGACCGTCAAAATTTCCTCAAAACTCAAAAAAATGTCCCAATACTCGATCAAATCCCTCCCATACAACTCCTGAATCACTCTAAATGGTTTTTGGTATAAAGAAAATGATAAGGGAGGCCAAAAAAGTGACAAAAATAGGCCAAAAAGTCTATAAATAGAAGCTGGCAGCTCATTATCACCATTGCTGTGGAAATTGACTCTAGAGCCAAAAGACCCCCTTTGATAAAAACGGTGATTCCGGGAGCTACAGTGGATGAAACAAAGTTCCGTCTAGACCAAGTAAGTACAAACTCCCCTATCTAGCTATTCAATTCTTTATTTTGGTTTTTTATTTCATGTTTTGGGTGGGTGTCAACCTTTAAAAGGTTGGCCCTAGGTCCACGTGGGCTATCTCTGGACAGGCTGCATGTACACTCGGGCGGACTAAAACCTGCCTACGTGTACACACGACTATCACCTAGACAACACGCGTGGACCCCCCCTTTATAGATAAAAAGAACCAAACAACACTCACTCACCCTCCTGAACTTTGTTGTGTTGGCAAGTGTATGTCCACTAGAGGGAAAGGGAGCATGAAGAAGTTAGTGAGTTGGTTGCAGGAGATCCAAATGTCGTGGCCACGTTGATGCAATGTGGTCTGCTAAATTTCTTTCTGTGTCTATTTATGTGAGCGCAACCGAGGCTACTGAATGCCTTGGTTGACTATTGGCACCCTCATGTAGAGGCCTTCATGTTAGAGGAGCAATCACTAGTGCTCACCACTGAGGATATCTACTTTTTGACTGGCCTCTCAAGGAGAGTGGAACCAGTCAATTTCAGGACGTTTCCATCGGGGCTTCTTAACATAGTGGAACTGATAGCCCTGCACTGTGAGGCTGGGACAAACCATTTGAGCTCCCAGGTGCCCATAAGTAAGATCACTGACCTATCATTGCAAGCGATATTATTGCTCATTGGGTAGATTACCGGTTCAACAGCCTTGCATCAGGCGTCCCGCGCACAGATGAATTGTGCTATCTAGTGCTTGAATGCACAATTTTTTTACTGGAGTACCACACTACTGGAGTGTATGAAGAGGCAATTGATAGATTGTCGTCAGTGGACACAGAGGAACTTCAGGTTCGAGACTATTTTGTGTTCATTCTTTTTTGAGAGAGTTCCGATCTTTAGTCCTCGGGAAGTGGTATGAGGACATCAGGCCTCTTTTCCTGCTGTATGTAGATGGGCAGTGTTACTACCGTGATAGGGTAGTGGAAGGACCAACGAGTCCTTCGATGATGACTTTTTTGCATGGTTGTCTCGACAGATCCCTGTGATCGAGGATTATCCATACGCAGGGATAGACTTTTCGAGAGATCCTGAGATACCCATGCCTCCTGGTGAGGAGCGAGGGGATATGGGTAAGCCTCCACCTTTGTAGTTTTTTTGTTGTATATGTAATTTTTATGTCGTTTTTGTGATATATATCATTTTTTTTTATATGCTAGAGTATTTGACGGATATACGTTTGTTGCATGCAAATGTGGAACCAGTGCGACCTGTCGATTATGCACGAAATAGGCGTCGTCCATGGCTAGGAGCCGCAGCTGTCACTGCCGGGGGACCAGCAGTAGCAAGAGACCTCCCAGCCAGGGAGGCTGAGAGGGTACTTAGACGAGTTGAGAAGAACTTTACTGCACTCACTCACACAGTCCCGATGGTAGAGATTGAGGACCTGCCACCATCCATGCAACCTCATGTAGTGGGGGCACCTCGGACGTGGGTCCGATTATTTAGGAGTTTACCCATGATGTAGACCAGTATAATAGGGCCCATAGGCCCTGAACCTATTTATACTTTTTACGTGCCATGAGCACTACTTGTATATATTTTTTGAGGGAATAAGCCTTGTGACTCGTTATTGGTCCTATTTTTGAGGCGCTTGCATCCATCTCTGTACTCTAGTTACTTTATGATATTATATATGGTTTTTTGATCTTTTGTGTCTTATGGATCATGTGTGCAAAAATGTATTTACATGCTTATGTCAATGTTCTTTCATATATGTGCAAGATGGCAATCTAAAATTTGATTAGCTAGAGTATCTGTAATTTGGTTTAATCTCCTAGGAACATGAAAATATGTAATATAATCAAAGTTTCATTCTAAGAGACATACCCTAAGGAATCGTCGGTGTAAGGTTGGATCATGAACCTGGTATACTCTGTTTAACTGAGACACAACCAGTTGAGCGTCGAGATAGACCCAGATATGAGAGATACCCAATGACAAGGCGTCACAAAGCAACTCAATAACTGCACTATACTCGGCGACATTATTTGTGGTGTCACCTAAGCATATACCTCCGGAAGATAACAACTGGCCTTGAGGTGTAAAGATTACCCAAGCTGCGGAGGCAAGCCTCCGAGTGTGCCAAATAGCACCGTCTGCATACCAAATGAACACCTTGGAATCACTTAACATCTTCCATATTGATGAAAGATAACATCAATGAAACGTCCATAACATTTAAAAGAAACTAAAAAGTAATAGTACAAAGACTATACATATGTTACAAAAATTTACCCACAGTGACCTGCCTATGAGTAATACTTCTTGAGGTAGAGCCCA
>JZKD02S2240902.1:132612-144557 GCA_000966675.3 Picea glauca
GTCCGAACCACATGGGTTTGAATTTTCCTGCCCCCAGGGGGTCCTTATCTTGGTCATAGACCAGGACAAGGTCGCCTTCAGAGAAAATCCAAGGATGAACAGACCTATCATACTACCACTTGAACTTATGTTTGTGAGCCTCATTGGCCAGGGCCACATCACGACACTACTCATTGAGCTGCTCAAGGTATACTAACCATTCTTCAAGTGGAGAACTGTATGGAAATAATTGTACTGCTAATTTTAGAGATGGGATCTAACATTCAATGGGCAAGACTGCCTCTAGCCCGTAAATGAGTTGAAAAGGTGAAAAAATGGTTGCAATCTTAACAAATGTTTGGTAAGCCCATAATGCCAAGTATAACATCAAAAGCCAATTTGACTTGGTTGAGTTGATAGTTCGTTGTAGAATAGTCTTAAGAGTTTTGTTTACAGCTTCCACCTGCCCATTGGCTTGGGGGTAGTAGGGTGATGAATGCTCTTTCCGTAACCCAAGATTTGATGTTAATTCGGTCATCATTTGGTTCTAAAAGTGACTTCCATGGTCAGTAACAATCTCTCTCAGGACGCCAAACCTTACTATGATCTGGTTGAATAAAAAGAGAGTTGTCATCTCTCCATCATATTTAAATGTTTGCATAGCTTCGACCCACTTAGTGAAGTAGTCTACAACTACGATGATATAGTGGTGCCCCCTTGCTGAAGGGGGGTTGCAAGTAGTGTAATCAATCCCCCACTTGGTGAAGGGACCAACTGTGATTGACATAAAACATGGGAGTGGGATGTGCCCTCATCTTCTGAGAGAAGATTTGGCATGGATGGCACTTCTTGACCAATTCTATACAATCTTTGATAAGTGTCGGCCAGCAGTAACCTACTCGTAGAATCTTTTGGGTTGTTTCCAACCCAGACAAATGGCCGCCACAAGCTCCGGTATGGAAATTGTTAAGCACAATAACTACCTCCTCATGAGTGAGACATCAGCGTAAGATGTAGTCTACACCTCTCCGATACAACGTATCATCAAGTATGAGATAATTCTTAGCATGATGGCGTATACACCGATGCTCATCATGAGAAGCAAAAGTGGGTCACTTCAAAGTCTAGAGATTGATAAGTATATCTTCGTACTAGGGATCCGAAGATGTGATAAAAAACATATCTCCCCGGATAGGCAATTCGTCAGGCACAACATCACCTGACTCAACCGAAAGTTCCGAAATAAGCTCTGTGAAGACCAATGAGTTTTTGGACTTTGTTGAAATGAAGTGTAAGTCAAACTCCTAGAGGATGACTATCCATCTACTAATTTTTTTGCCTATTACCCATCGTGTCAACATGTACTGGAATGGATTCATGACAGCAATGACGGTGGTCTTGCGAAACAGAACATAATGACGGAACCGTTGAACAGCATGAACTGCTACCAACGCAATTTTTTTGATATGAGAATAATTGAGTTTCGGTCCTACAAGGCCTCGACTCAGGTAATAGATCACCTATTATGAGAACAAGTCATCTTCCTGAACTAAAACCATGCCAATGGTTGACTCTGCAATAGCTAGATATAATAAGAAATCTTTATTATAGTTAGGTGGTCGTAGACGAGGGGTAGTTGTGAGGGCATGTTTTAAGGTGTCGAAAGAGCGTTGAGTGGCATCCTCCCAGTCAAAAGAAACATCTTTCTTTAGTAAGCGCATAAATCCCTTGGTGATTTCGGCATAGTTGGCTATGAAGCATCATAAAAAGTTTGCCTTGCCTTGTAGACTCTGAAGTTGAAGGATTGTGTGTGGGGGGGAAACTGGATTATTGCCTCCACCTTGAGAGGATTAACCATGATCCATGTTGTTGATATGATGAAACCTAAAAAATGTCCTGACGTTACGCAGAAGATGCACTTTTTTGGATTCAAGTGAATCTGAAGTTAGTGACAGCATTCGAAGATAATTCTAAGGTGTGTGGGATGATCTGTTCTCTTGCAAGATCGTGATGCTAAATCATCTAGATAGGCCTTGACTATATGCTTGAGATCATGAAAAGCAAAAGACATGGCCCGCTGGAATATGGCTCCAGCATTTTTAAGACCAAAAGGCATTTTACGATATGTGAATGTACCCCAAGGACAAAGGAATGTTGTTTTGTGTTGGTCTTTAGGTTTGATTTGGATTTGATTATATCCCAAAAAACCGTCCATGAAAGAAAAGGCTTCACAACCAACACATTCATCAATGATTTGGTCAATGAATGGTGTTGGAAAATTATCTTTGGGACATGACTTGTTCAAATCATGGAAGTCGGTACATACATGAATTGTGCCTTGTTTTTTATTGACCGGCATAGGATTTGACACCCATTGAGTCATATGGATAGGATAGATAAAACCTGCCTTTAGCAATTTCTCTACCTCAATCTTGATGGTTGCTGCTTTCTTAGGATTAACTGGATGAAGCTTTTGTCATACAAGCTTGGCATCAGGATATGTTGTGATTTCATGTTCAACTATTTTTGGATCGATACCTGGCATTTCCTCATAAGACCAGGCAAAAATGTTGTGGAATTCTTTGAAAAGATCTGTGTAGATTTGAATCTCTTCGGGGGAGAAATATGCTCCGACAAAGACGTTCTCCACGATGCCAGGGTTTTGGGAGATGTTGATTAGTATAGTAATAGTTTCCATATGTCCCTCAGCATAAATTTCATGTGTAGCTAAGAGATTAATAGGACACGACTGATCTCCCATCATGGTCATGGTGAATTCCCCTGCTTCGATTTGGCTTAACTTTGGGAGAAAATATGATCTGTGATGAAGATCTTCCCAAGGTTTGTCCGGAACAGTCATTGCTTTGATTACTACTTTGTCAGAAGGTAATACTAAGTCTAATGAATTAGTATTAGCGAGATAACCCTAAGCCCAAATAGGCTCTAGAAGTGGATCTAACTCCTATGCAGGAGTCGGATCAGGGTTAGCTGAAGCTTGCTGGACTAAAGAGTATGCTACTTCAGCAGTAGACAAGGGCATGGACATGCCTGGGTGCCCTGTCTCATCCATCGTGGTCGATGGGGAAGGAAGTATCCATGGATCCTTGAAGTAAGTCGTGCAGAATGACAAAACTTGAAAAATCTCAACCTTATGGTGATTGGATATAAATTTGATGTTGTTGTGAGGGGGCAGGTAATCGAAGGTACCCATCAAGGATGGGCACAAACCAACTCCTACGTTAACGACACCTAGTTGAGGATTATCAATCATCGGGATCATGGATGCCCCCAAAGCAAGGTCAGGTCTGGAGAAAGATAATTGATCGATGGTCACTATCCAACCCTCGTGTGGAAACAACAAGACCCGAAAAACTGTAGCAACCACAGCTTGCATAGCATAAGTCCAACTCCTTCCTAACAAGAGGTTATAGTCGAGGGGAGCATTAAATACCTCTACTTTGACACACACGATCTTCCCTCCTAACTTCACAGGGAAACAAGGAACGATGCCATGTGGTCAGAACAAACGACCATTGAAAATAGTGAGGAGAGTAGGTGATGGAGACAAAATGGGTTGGCCAATGGCCTTCCAACATGCCAATGACATAACGCATGTCGAGGAACCCTCATCAACCACCGTGTGGAAGATATTCTGAGTAAAATTTTTCATGGGATAAGCCACTACTATCTGAAATGCTACATGGTAAGGCAGACTAGGTTTTAAGTCGATTCTATCTAACATGATGGTACCCGGATTACAAGTCTCAGTAGAGCCTAAAGCGGTTAACAAGGCTTTCCTCTGAGAAGAGCAGCTTTGGAGGACCTCCAAAGAAGACATTGCACAAGAGGTTTGTGATAAATCCTCCACCACAGAGTATTTTTGGGCGGCCCTTGCGTTTGGGTTATGAGAATCTTTTTTAAATGCACCTTTTGGAATGCGTGTCATTGTTTCTCCCAATGTCTTCTCAATCTATAGAGGAAGAGATGGGAGGTCAGCTTCTTTGCTCTTCTCAAAAGTGCTTGGTTTACTATAGTCGTGCACTCTAGTTGATATAAAAGCATCACCCCTAACCATATATACGTTCGCGGATGCGGGGTTGTTCGGAGGCGGGCAGGTTTCTTGGCTTCCCCCTTCCGTGCTTACAGAGGCTTGAGTTATATTTTTCCCATGTTGAAATGGATTAGTCAACACTGCCTGTTGTTGCTGCATGACAAATTTTTGGGCCTCTGCAAGTCAAGGACATAGATGGGTTGGGTGGTATTCCACGCACAAGTTGCATGGATACCTCGCCTTCGATTTTTTTAGTTTTTTCCCCGCCAGCATTATCGTTGTTTTTTTTGTCCCCCTTACCCTTCTTTCGTTGTTTTTTCTTCCCTTTAGGCTACTGGGTGGCCTTTGGGTTAGTCGACTGCACTGTGTGTACTTTCGATGTTTTGGTAGAGGGAGCAGCCAAAGCAGTAGTTTGGTTGGCCGCTGTGTGTTGTATTGATAAATGATGCAACTACTTTTTCAATTGCTCAGCGGACTTTGTTTGTGTTGAACTGACAATACCATCGGCATGTGGTCCAACTCTCTTTCTAGTTTTATCTAGTATTGAACGTGGCACATCTAGCAAAATGTTGTATAATAAACTAGACTAAGAATAGATGAGCTCAAACTATTGAGCCCTCATGATGGTGTCTTCTTCAAAGAAAGCTCCTAACGTCGCAACGTATTTGGATAACTGCAGGACCAAAGACTTAAGGAACCACTCAAGAAATAATGATGGTGGGACTGGTACCTTGATTAAACTCTTCCGACGTCTCCATTCTCGGATGTGATCAGAGATATGGTCCGCTGTTGTCTATTCGAAATTGGCGAGCAGCTCTGTGCCAGCATCGTATCTCACAGGTAACTGGAAATGGTTCAGGAAAGCCATCGCCAGTTCACCAAAAGAAGAGTATCTTGAGCAATCGAGCTCAATGTACCATTTCGAAGCACTCTCAATGAGAGTACATTGAAACAATCGTAACTGTACAAAGTCATCTTTCAATGAGTTAGATGAGCACCAAAGATGGAAGGTAGTCATATGATCTCTTGGATCTTCATTAGGCTTGGCTTCGAACTTTGGAATGTCCGAAGGCAACTTCGTTGGCATAGGAGGCCAATGCGGATTGTGATAAATAGGGTCATTCAACAACCTTGTCAAATCTGGCAAGCGTAAAGTTGCCAGAAAAGGTAGTTTGGGTTGTTGGTGATAACCTGGGAAAAAGGGGCCTGGAGTTTGAATGGCACCAGGTTGCCAGGAAAAGTTTGGCTGCTAGCCCAGATTCTGGTAGAAACCATGGCCTTGGCCAGTGTAAGGATTTTTCATATGTGGAGACATCATCGGCTGATTTCCCAAATAGGACATAGATTGTTGGGCATGCATTATATTCGAAGGAATTTGGGAAGGATTACCCCATGCCGGTCCCGTGGGGATAGGCATAGTAGTTTGTCCGGGGTTCCATTGATTGTGGAAAGAATTACCCCAGATTGGCATTCCTGATGAGGGAACGGATCCCTACCTTGAATTCAAGGGTCCTGTTAGGTTTGCCCCGTGTGTAGGAATAGTACCCTGCATAGGAGTAGATTGTCCAAAAATGGGGCTGCCCCCAGTCAAGAAAGCGACTGATGAGAAGGTGTTGTTACCAAACGTTTCATTCAAAGAAAATGGTGTCGAACCTATTGGCATACTATACGAAGGTGGTCCCTGACTCCACGCTCCAAATAAACTATTGTGTGTAGCTTGGTACCAGCGGATTGCTGATACGAGCCACTAAGTGAAGGGGACGAAGGAGGGATATGACCTCCTCCATAAGGGAAATCGTTAAAAGGAGCAGGAGTGCCCCACATGTGACCTTGTAAAGGAGCGCTAGAGCTCCCTGCCCCCAGAACCAAAGTCTGTAAAGTGGAGTAGGAAAGTACAAGACTTGTACCCAAACTAGGCATCCCATATGAGAACGGAGGGCCTATCGCACTAGGTGTGAAAGGGGTTGTGGCCACCGCCAAAGACGAGATTGGACCACTGTGTGAAGTAGTTGTGGTCGAGACCATGGTGGCTCAGACCGATGACGGTGGGTTAGGAGGTGAAATCTCTCATGTGGTGACAACCGTAGTGGGAATTGAAGAATTCCCAGAAGGATTAACAACATTTGTTTCCATTGCTGTGTGAAACATTGTCTCGCTCTCGTAAAATTGAATTGGTACAATGAAAGGTGCCAAGAAATCAGTGGTTGGGGTTTCAACCAGGCCAAGAGCAGTTGCTTCAAGGTCCAAAATGGTCGATTCCTCTGGGGGTTGGTCGAGCACAATGGTTTGTAACCTGATCGCTTCAAAATACCCTTGTTGGTCTAGCTTTCTCCTTAATGGTGGCAGGGGTGGCTCCAGTGTAACCTGCGGCAGGCCAAGAAGCCTTCGTGACCGACGAAGCTTAGGATCCTCCACTGTGTGAGAATATCCAAGACACTCTAAGGTAATATAAACGTTCAAAAGTAACACACACTAAAAAAATTCCCTAGAAGGTAAGATAGGCAAACACTAAATTATTTGGAAGAACAGTTACAACAACCAACACTAGAGAAACTTACCGGTGCAAGTGCAACTCGAACATGGAAGCACCCTCTGTCTATACTCTAAAAAGCATGGCCTGATTTCTGTCCTAGGTACCGCAGTATACCCCTGCAATCACCTGTGTATGTCCCTAAAAAAAATTGGCAACTAGGTTGCCAGCGCGCGAACAGTCACCAAGCGGGTACAGTCAAAAGTCAGGTAGACCACAATGAGCAGGGTATCGAGCCTGAAACCTATCAAGGGTATCGAGAGAAAATGGTATGGAAGAAAAATGAGGACCTTGAATGGATTTGAGACCCATGAAGCCCCGTGGAAAATGCAAACAACGAAATCCCAAAACAAGCCCTCTATATGTGTTCTCCACTACGATTGGTCCAGCTTTGGAGGGGTTATCTCTGCTACCTTTCTGCACGCAACCTCGTGTTTATCCCCTATGTTAGAGGGGGGTCTTGGATAAATTTCATGACACTGGACTTAGACACTCCCTAACTCAGACCCCAATGTTTGATTTTAAATGGCTCTGAAGAGTTTCCTCTCCAATCCTAATCCAAGGCCCTAATCCTGAACTAGTTGGTGAACCCTACAAACATAAAAGTCTAGTATATTTTAAATTTAGGGTTAATTTTATGGCTTTGTCTTATGTCAAGGGGTATGAAAGTGAAACTAATGATGTGTAAAATATGAAAGCAAAAAGTGAGTAAAAATATGGAAACAAAAAAAAATTCTTAATGCAAAATTTCAACAACTTTTCAATTTTTATTTTTTTTATTTTCTAACTTTTCTAAGATTTTGGACAGCAAACTCAAAGGAATTTCACTCGACTACATGCTACTTATGATCTAAGTGAACTGAAAAAACTTATGAAACAAACGACTTTTCCCTGGCTAATAATGCAGAAACACACTTTTCAACCAAACAAGAAAATGAAAAGAGATTTTTTATTTATTTAAATGCTAGTAAAGCAAGAAAGGAAAAATACCGACAAGAAAAAACCAAGAAAAACAACTCTGGCCTAATCACAGATCGCAAAGAATCAGGTCAAAAATCACACACTAGCAATTTTTTTTAAAAACAATGACTCTCACACTTGTCTAAAAACCTTAAAAAATCTTTTATTTTTATGACAACTTTTTTAACTAAGAAAAAGAAGGCTAAGGGTAAGATTAATCCTAAGCTACTGAATACTCAAACAGAGATTTGAACACCTGAGAGGAATAATTCTTATCAAGGGAAAGGATGACTATCTTACCCTCAACAAAAAGTATCTTGTACAAGCACGTGACTGTTAATCAAACAACATGCGTGCGAACACGCACTGGATAGAGACATAGGGCGTGTACATGCAAGTTGACCTTGTATAGGTCGCGTGTATATCTAAACTCTGAGAAAAAATGAAAACAGACAACCCAAAACTAGGAAGAGACCACTGATATTTATAACCAGGATCCCTTGAAGGCTTGGACTAGCTTGTTAACAGAAAAACTAATAACGTAAGGAAAAAATGATAAGGAAAAAAAAATATGAGATAGGACTGCTAGAAAACAAGACTCAGACAGAATTCCAGAAAACCCCCTGAGAATGTGTGATTCTGACAGGGAAGAGGATGATTGCCTCTAAAGTTCTCTGAACTCTACACGCTACTGCTACTTCTTCAGCTAGCATTCACACACGGGCTGTAAGAGATTAGGGCGCGGGTAGACGCGTGCAAACCTTATGCAAGCCGCATGTACCTCTGTGGGTCCCAAAAAACATAGTCAATCAAAAGACAGGGAAAGATGGTATGGAAAACCAAACTCCCTGCTAGCTCAGACCTTACAGAAACTAAAAGAAAAAAAAGGCAAGAAAAACTAGTCTGTAAAACTACCCAAAAATGAAACAAAATTCCAGGAACCCTAGAGAGTATCCCCAGTATGGTCGCCAATTCTGTTGTGGGGAAAATCTCCCTATGGACTAGCAAATAGATTTTATACTTTGCATGCAGATATGACCGAAGAGAAACTAATTTCTACCTTCATCCCTAGATTTAAATCCCCTTTTCTTAGTAAATGTATGAAAAGATCAACCTACCTCGTTCCTGGTGTTTGATGTCGATCCTCCATTTTATTTGATTACTTGTTCGCAATACTCCTTCCAAAGCTGACCTACATCCAAGACAAACAACAACTATGCATACATTCTACTTATATACTAACAGGTTAGAAATCCAAAGCATGTACTAATCAAACTATAAAAGTTCATGAATTGGGACGGGAAAAGAATTTTCTTTATTACTTTGAATGAGTCAACTTACAAAAGTTGAGACCGGCCACTGCTCCGCGAACCTGATCCTGGGCTCTTCTTCTTCTGTCCTTCAACTGCTTTGCTTTGAATCTCCTTTGGCACAAGGAAAGGCTAAAGGGTTGGGACAATGGGAATACGTAAATGGGCAGAGTTTCTTTGCTATATTTTTTCTCCTTCCAAATGGGACCCCTACCTCTTCTTTTATAGGCTAGAAGGAGTTAGGTGTTTGGAAGAACCCTCGGCCATGCATGGCCGGGAGTTTCAGTTAACTCACCCATAGATTTTGTGTTCCATCGAAAACTTTCCTTTTTTCATGCTTTTGTCTATCCACGCGGGCTGTTTTGGGTCATCCAGTGTGTACACGTGTGTAGTAATGGAGTAGGGCGTGTGGGCCTTTATACAAGAAGATTTTCAAAGAGTTTTTCAACAGTGCTTTGGCAAAGAAAGGATATGAGATGGCCTGATGCCAGGTAAGCATGTATGGTGAAATTTAGGGTTATAACAATGGGCTATTTTTCTTTGATGTCAGTTCTACCACATTCGTTTGAACCCACATAAGTGTATCTTTGTTGTCAAATCAGGTCTACTCCTCGACTTTGTTGTTTCCAAGGACGGGATTCGGGTTGATCCCTTAAAAATTAAGGCTATCCTTGCTTTACCTCCACCTAATAATTTGATGCAACTCCAAATTTTGCAGGGGAAAGAAAACTTTCTTCGTCGTTTCATTTGTAACTATGCTGAGATTACCAAAGGATTTATGTGATTGTTATAGAAAGAAACCCCTTTCATCTGGGATGACACTGTTCAACGATCTTTTTCTTCTCTTAAGCATGCATTGACCAATGCACCTCTATTGCATCCTCCGAATTATACGAAGGACTATATCATTTACTTAGCAGCCTCTACTTCCACTATTTCTATGGTGTTAGTTCAAGAGGACCCTAATGGTGAGGAACATGTGATATATTATTTGAGAAAATATTTATTTGGTCCAGAGCTCCGATATTCACATGTTGAAAAGTTGGCTCTGGAAGCCATCATCGTTGTCCATATATTTCGTCATTACATTTTGATATGCACCACCATAGTTATCGCGGACTCTAACCCCATGTATCACATTCTGACATGTTAAGTTCTTGGGGGGAAATATTCCAAATGGATCGTCATCCTTCAGGAATCCGATCTCGAGTTTGATAAGTCCAAGGCTAAAAAATCGTTGGTGTTTGTGGAGCTTATCTGCGAACTTCCCCGTGTTGATGAAGATACTAAGCCTAGAGATTCTCTCCCCAATGAAACTTTGTTCCTCATTAGCACGTATGATCTGTGGTATGGAGATATCCTTCTTTATCTCCAAACCCAACGTTTTCAGCTCGATATCTCTCATGAAGAGCATCGTCGTATTCTCTATCATTCTTGTCGCTACCTTATCATAGATGACACTTTTTATCGTCGTGGTATTGATATTATCCTACGATGATGTTTGAATCATGAAGAGGTTGAATGCATTCTTAATGAATTTCACCTTGGAGCATGTGGCGGTCACCTTTATGGGATGGCTACAACTCAGAAATTTTACGCGTTGACTACTTTTGGCCCTCTATTTTCAAAGATTGTATTGAGGCAATAAAAAAATTCCCACCCTCCCAAGTTTTTCACAAAAAGTCACGCACCCACCCCGCTTCACTGCATCCCATTATTTCCATCATCCCCTTTGCCAAATGGGGCATTGATTTCATGTAGTGTAATACTACCTCAGCTGGGGGGCATGGTTACATCATTGTCGTCATCGATTACTTCAAAAAATGGCTTGAGGCTATGCCTACCTTTATGAATTATGGTCGTATTGAATCTCTTTTCTTCTTCAACCACATCATCACTCACTTTGGTGTTCCACAAGACATTGTCACTGATCATGGTTCACACTTTCAAAGCCATATGATGATTGATTTGCATGCCAAGTTGGGTTTTCGCCATGAGAACTCATCCCCATACTATCCTCAAGAAAATGGACAAGTTGAAGCCATCAACAAGGTCTTGGAAACCATGATTCAACATATGGTAGGGGAAAACAAGACATCTTGGCATCTACAACTTTTCTCCGCTCTCTGGGATTACCGTACCTCAGTGAAAAATGCTACTGGATTCACTCATTTCCAGTTAGTATATGGCATAGAAGTTGTTTTACTGATCGAGTGAGAAATTCCCTCATTGAAACTCAATGTAGAACTCTTGCCTCATACTTAAGCCGAAGAGAATGCTTCTTACACTTGACCAGGTTGGATGAAACATGTTGTGATGCCACTCTCATTAACGAGACGTATCAAAAGTGAATCAAGAATCAAGACAACAAATTTGTCCATCCTCATACTTTTGCAGAAGGAGACCTAGTCCTCGTTTATGACTAGGCTCATGATAAGTTAGGGACAGGAAAGTTAGAACCTTTGTGGCATGGTCCTTACATCGTGAAATTTTTTTTACATAGAGGCGCCTAGGAGCTAGTTAACTATGACAAAATCTCCCTGGGTGAGCCCCGAAACGGGCTTTACCTTAAGAAGTACTATGCATAGAACATCTAGCATGCATGCTTTGTACACTATTGTATTTTAAGTTTGGTGTATCTTTTTTATTGCGTGAACGAGTTTTGTCTTAGCCTCTCATACTATGTCTTATGTTTGCATGCGCAGATGACATCTTCCTTTCCTATCTTTTTGAGGTTTGCGGATGGCGCTAGTAGACACACCCAGAACATTGTTCCTGCATCTTGGGTCATTTACCACTCTAACGAGTTGGTGAGTTCAGGAGGTATTTGATTAGGATCGGAAACTAGAAACATGGTAGAATATCATGTTGTCATCGGACTTTTAACTGAAGTCTCCTCCCTAGGTATATCTCATATGATCGTTAACCTAGACTCTCAACTTGTTGTTTGTCAACTTAATCGAATCTACGCTATTCACAATCATATCCTATTACGTATCCATATACAAGTTTGTCGTCTTGAAAGAATGTTTGATTTGATCGAATACAAACACATACCGAGAGAACTTAATATAACTTTGGATTCATTAGCCAATTACATCATGGATCGGTATCT